>JACXGJ010012003.1:0-13012 GCA_016801105.1 Esox niger | reverse complement strand
AGCCTTACTCCTGTTCTGACTGTGGGAAGTGTTTTTCTCAAAAAAAGAGCCTTAAATATCACATGCGCAGACATACTGTCCAATAATTTAAAACATTTGACATTCATGTCTGAGTGGATGATCCAGTGTTTTACATCAAGTGATCTTTTCTTGAAATTGTCTCAAATGAAGAAGAGTCATCTGAATGCCCAGGGGGCCACACCCTTCCCAGAGGCCACACCCTTCCCTGTGCATTAAATGTCCATTGTAAATTGTACTTTCAAGATGGATACATGGATATACTCAGGTCAAACCAAGCTGTCCTGTGATCTGTAATTATTACACCTGCAATAATTCCTTTATTTAAGTTTTTCTACTAGAAGCATCATTTCCTCTTATCCAACATATGACATTGCTCAAGAGGTAGCATACTGTCAAGCAGAACTGTTTATCTCTTTATCCCTTGATCATTTTCTCTATTAAAGCCTTAACTAAATGCATACTCAACATAAATACATGGACAGTAGACCATTTATTTTAACTTAACAAGGATAAAACTGAGATTTTGATTGTCAAACAACTATTTTCCATCAATTTTATTTATTTAACAACTTTTAGTCCAGGTGGAAGAATAATGTATATATTTATTAGTAAGTACATGTATAATTATAGAACTGCATTGTACCCTAACTGCATTGTACCATTTTGAGTAAAGACAAACTGAGAAAGTATGTGCGTAATGTTTTCATGAGTTGAAGTTAGGGAATCTTTATTTGTTAGATAAGGAAAATACCAGATAGATGGGCCTTTCCAAGGACTGACTGAACACACTGGCTTTATGTGAAGGAGATAAACCAACTTTCATAGCCTAGTAGAAATGTACATAATTAGTTGGAGGCATTAAAGGGAGGAACAGTAGGAGGGGTGGGTTGTTTGTATCACTTTATAATGATGTGTTTGTTAATTTTCAATCCTTCTATATTTGCATACTTTCTGTATGTTGGTCTGAACTATTGCCTGCAAGCTTGTATTAAAAGAAAACATCTTTTATGTGTAGTTATTGTGTGTTCCTGTGTTCTGACCTGACCTTTTGATAACTAGGGCACAAAGAAACAAGCATATCTATATCATGACTTTTTACGTTTTAATCATTTTGAAGTTAATTTAATGTACAAACGACAAAAATAAAGTTTGATATTGTGTTACCAGAATAGACAGAACTATTTGATAAATTCTAGTTGGGGTCGAAGAATGAGGCACAGTTTACCCTATTAGTTGACTAGATGGCGTTTCATTATCAGATTGATCAATAATCTGATATTGTTAGCTGTGTTACTGCTTTGATAGAAAAATACTTATTTTATACTGTATTGTATTTTTCTTGTGTTTTATGTAAAAGATTACTTGAGATTATTGAGGGACGTATGCTTTGTTATAAGTTTACACGGAATTCTCAGTAACATTCTTCAACAATAAAATAAATCTTGAGAATACAATCTCAATGCTTTCTGTCAAAATTATAAATATAATTGAACCTCAAACCTGAATGTTTAACAGTGAGTTTTGATCTTTCTCTGTGGAATATATAAGTGAGAAGAATTATTAGGCAACTAAATTCCCAAAATATTTTTTTCATGCGTAACAAATAAGTAACACAAAATTACAATTAATTAAGATGTGTTTCTTTTCAAAAATATTGTGTGACCACCCTTTGTAATAGCTGCCATGAGCCTTCTGTCAGAGAAGCAGCAAGCACAGCCTCCCAAATGCTGTTCAAAGAGGTGCATTGTCTTCCCTCACTGTGAATCTCACGTTTGAGAAGGGCCCACACGTTCTCAATAGGATATAAGTCAGGTGAGGAAGAGGGCCAGGTCAGTATTCAGGCTTCATTTAGGCCGTTGCTTGCTGGTCTACAGTGGAGTACTTGAATGCATGTGATAGGTCATTGTTCTGCATAAAGATCATAGCCTTCTTGAATGCTGTGGATTTCTTCCTGTACCACTGCTCCAGAAACTGGCAGTAGATTTGGAAGCTGAGTTTCAGTCCATCTTCAACCCACAAAGATCCAACTACCTCTTCCTTAATGATAGCAGCCCATACCAGTACCCCTCCTCCACCTTGCATGCGCCAGACTCAGTGGTGCCCTGTGTCCATCAAGAGTCACTCTCGTTGTCATCCGTCCATAAAACCTTTGAAAAATGTGTCTTTAGGTATTTTCAGTGCCCAATCTATACGCTTCAATGTGAGAATCTTATTCAATGGTGGTCTTCTTTCAGCCTAAAATCTCTTCTTTGGCCCATTTAACCTGAATTCATGAAGCTGCCTAATATTTATGCACACCTTGATATAAGGTATAATTAACTTTCACCACACCCTCTCTCAATGCACAAATACGTATCACCTGAAAATAATTTAATCCAGTGAGCATTCATGTTTATATGAGTTGGAAAATGTGCATTAAAAGATTATACAATAATACTCACATGCCAAATAATTGTGCACGCAGTGTAAATACAAATCATGTTCCTAGAAAGTCTCGTTCTGTCAACGCTTGCAACTGTACTCTGCTAATGGGCTTGAGTGTTGTCATACTAATAACAGAATATGCAAACATTGTGCTGAACATTTTTCCATTATCCTCAGTCTATTCAACAGCATGCATTACAAATAGAAAAGCTTGAAAAGACCACAATAGTTATTATTGAAAGTAAATTAATATTTAATTACATAACCTATAAAAATACACAGTTAAATTAGACAATTAAACATTTAACCAACCCATAAAATTTCCAAAACATTACATTCCATATTTATCAAAATGTAACTGTTTCTTTATGTAATGTGGTCATACTGTATTCAGCTTTGCGCAGAGTTTGTAGGCTTTGCTTTAATACAGTCATGTTTATGACCAGGTGAACACTTCCAAAACACTTTCCTGTTTACTCTTGTAAACTACTGATATTTTGTATCTCTTTGTCTAGTCAAACTATACTGCATTTTCTGTATCTTGTCATTTTAGTTGTGGAAACCATCATTAGGCATCTTCATCAACATAAAAAATTAATAAAGACATTTAATTAACACTAAGTCCTCTTTTGTTCATTTCATCCTTGAATGTTTCAGTGTCTTCAAAATGATTATCCAAAAACATGAATGGGGAGAGAGCTACTTGTTCTTCCTCTAATGTTGAGGCCTCCCTGAGCATCTGCACAGCACCCTCCCAATGGGCAGACAATGTCATTCTGATGTATTATTGTGGTTGCGATGTCAGTCAACCCAAATATAACCACGAGGTATTTATGACCAAAATGTGAACAAAACAGACATCTTTTTACAGACATCTTTCCGACTCACTAAAATGGTCATGTGACAACTACGCCATCTGCTGACCATCCTCCCCCAGCAGGAGGCAGGCTTAAGCGCTCAATGTCACCGGCCTTCTGACACCACCACCCATCTCATCAACTCATCACACCTGTTGTGTCGTC
Organism: Esox niger; assembly: GCA_016801105.1. NCBI lineage: Eukaryota > Metazoa > Chordata > Actinopteri > Esociformes > Esocidae > Esox > Esox niger. The sequence goes on along the minus strand of JACXGJ010012003.1, from coordinate 9,545 downwards.
AAGCGCACCTGATCATCATCCAGTTATTTCCCTCAGTATATGTTCCCTCTGCTCCCTTTGTCTTTGTGTGTTATTGTCTCACTGCCATGAGCATTATTAAGCTCACATTGAATGAATATCCGCTCCTCCTTGTTCGCCACCACGAGCTGACAGGTCATTAAAAAAATTACATCTAAACTCTATTCAACATAATCCTCAATAAATGAACATTTAAAATACATACTCCTCTTAATTTACGGCATTTGACTTAGACAAAAACTATTTAGCACACCCATTTAGCACAGGGATAGCAACCACTTATATTGGTGTGTGATGCTGAAGTTCAGAAACCATAACGTCATGAATAGCATGATATTGTAAAGCCACTGTTACAACTAATGTGCTCATCAAGTGTCTGCCACCAGAGGCTACCAGGACATGCAGGTACAGATCATGCTGGAACAGCACCTGGTATGAGATCCAAAACATTAGCCTCAGAATGTTGCATGTATCATTGAATTTGTCTCCTATGGGAAGAAGAGCCTGTGACGGGTTGTGGGTTTGGAGCCGGATTGCTAGACATACAAGGATTAGACTTGTCACTCAGCCCGACCCGATACAGGCCTGACATCTTGGCCAGATGCTGCACCTTTCATTTTCAGAATTGGGTTGGACTAAGCAACTTTCTTTACATATATTTGGATGATGTGTAGCAGATTCACTTACTCTAGTTCATTTTTTAAGTCATATACACTGAACAATATAATAAATGCATCACTTTTGTTTTCGCCCCCATTCATCATGATCTAAGACTACCTATGAACACAAATGTCCTATATCTCGTAAATATTGTTAACGAATCTGTCTAAATCTGTGTTAGTGAGCATTTCTCCTTTGCCGAGATAATCCATCCAGCTCACAGGTTTGGCATATCAAGATGCTGATCAGACAGCACAATAAAAGGCCACTTGAAAATGTGCAGTTCCTTGACACACCACAATACCACAGATGTTGCATGTTTTGAGGGAGCTTGCAATTGGCATGCTGACTGCAGGAATGTCCACCAGAGCTGTTGTTCGTAAATTGAATGTTCATTCCTCTTAGATCTTTAAGTTCAGCTCATGATGAAAGGGGGGTAAAAACAAATGTTTGCGTTTATAATTTTGTTCAGTGTAGTAAACAGAGGTGTTTAAACCGCTTATATCACGGGAGTCTACAAAACAACAAAATAAGCAAAAATGTACTAGTAGAACAGAAGTGTTTTTGTTTATATTCAGATGTTTTATTAGTGAATTTGATATTTCTGAGGGTTTTGGTTGCTATAGAAAACCCACTGCAGTTATTTAATCTATTTATCCTGTATACTATTCATTCTCAATGTTCCATTGCCATGCTTACTGAGATATATACTTATTTTATGACTAGGTGTCCTATATAGCTAGAATAAATGTCCACAAACATTTCCAGTAGGTTGGAGTTAAACTACCCTTCTAGAACTCACTTTTAGCCAATCAGATATTTGATACTTTTTGGTATAATAATACAAACTGGTATTCCCTCCCAGCAGAAAGGAATACATGCTAAGCAGTTAGAGCAGCATATATGCATGATTTATAAGATAAATAGCATCGCAGGCAATTTATTTTGCAACACAACCAGCCAGACTTATTATGGTGGAGTGATTTTTTAATACTGTTTTTACTGGTAAATTGACAGAATACATTTCTGAATAGTTTCAGGGGCAGGACAGTTGATGAATCTGAAAGCTATAGATGATTAATTGACCATGTTATGACGGCCAGGTTGTAAATTTAACCAGGACACAACATACTATACGGTACTATACTGTAGCAGTGTTTCCAATACTATAGATTGGCAGTTGCTGAAATGTAGCCTCACACACACCTGCTTCAATCAGCAAAAGGTAGTGAACACAACAAAACCCTCAATGCTTGGCACACTTTCCCTAAACAATGTTAAGCTTGATAGATACATGAATGAATTGTTTGTGTAGAAATAAAAAACGTGTTAAATAAACACATTGATGCTCTTAAGGATAGTGACTCTGACACTGTGCTGAAACATCAGGTCAGCAGAGATCAGCTGGCACATTAATCTTTGTCCCAGCAAGTTCATCTCCTTTTGCAAGCCTTACAGTTTTATGAGGCAGTTGCCAGTCTTCATTCACATCAGAGTTGTAGGTAGTATATATATGATAACAGTAAAATAATTAGATTTTGATTTTGTATGAATAAAAAACAAAATCAAAGCTTCCTGTGGTTAAGGATTCACATTTTATACGCAGATCTTATTATGAATCTTGCAGACCTACGTAATGAACAGCTTCAATTCCCATGAAGGTCTGGATGATGAAAAATGTTTGCGATTTACTAAACGAAAACCTTCTGTGTCGTTCGTATGACAGTTGACATTTTCAAGTTTAATTACGTAGATCCACGGGAACAATCATCATCACAACATGACGAAGGATGAGTACAGAGACCAACAGAGTAATGTCATGACAGATTGTTCTGATCCTACAGTATTGCTTAAACCTATTTATACCCCTTCTTGTCAGCTCCCAAAGATATTATCTCTTATAGTATAAGATACTTACAAAAACAAGTCATCATACTAGTTGTAGAACAAGAGAGAAGTTTAAATGTTCATAGCAACCATAGATCTGGGTCATACTTAACAGACCTCCTGATCTGAGCTACCTCTGGTCTCTGTCCTGCCCAAATGGAAGGAACAGAGGAAACACAGGCAACTTCACCTTGGAACCATCTGTACAGAGCCATAGATAAGATAAGTTTGAGGCCTGGTGCCATAATCACTTCTAAGAACAGGGCATGCTGACCTAGGTCTTCTTCTATCTGTGGCAACCATGAAGTCTTAATGAAATTCAGGCCTAGTCTAAAACAGTACATTTATTACAGTTAATTTGCAGGATAATTGATATATATTGGTATGGTAATGAATTAATCCTTTACAAGAGGCATCTGGCTGCAGTCACATCTCTCAGGAGCAGTCCATTATGGGAACAGTCCAGTACTCTGCCACCCACTGGCTACAACTATGTGGCTCAAGACTGTTGAAATCAGAGGAAAATCTCTTTTTCTTTTTAAAGAGAAAAGTTGAAGCCAAGCTCCCGGAAGAAATTACCTGTTCCAAACACATATGGACTAGCCCACATGGTTATTTCCATCAGAGACGGAGTGCACTCTCTTTCCAGACCATCCACATCTGGAACAACCAATTTAAATGAGCAAAAAGGCAAGGATTACTGGCATTACAGGTGATTAACAGTAAGTGTACTTAAGTCTACAGGAAAGATCAATAAATATGGTTTAAAATTGTTGTCAAAAACTTTCCAGCATTGTTATTTTGATCTATATTGATAGATACTGTATCAATGTCATTCACAAATGCCTAATTAGCTGTTAAAATTATTTGTTCAGGATAGAGAAAAACATCTCTGGCTACAGCCTTCAGTAGCTACATAATAGGAAGCCCATAATGAAACTTTTGACAGTTGTATTAGGATTTGTCTTAGGATTTGTTCAGGAGAGGCACATTATTTGCTGACGTTTCTCTCGTGTTTTCAATTGACGAAAAAGTCTGTAAATGTCACCTATATTGATAGAGTAGTTATTATATCAATGTCATTAATGAATGGCTAATAAGCTGTTAAAACAGCCAGTGGCAAAAGCCACGCAGTTCATAGATGCTATTTATGGTGGAGGTAAACTTAACAAGAAACATTAATCAGTTTAACATAATGCTTAATTTTGTCAAATGAAATACTCAAACTTGACACCATGTTAATGCGTGACTAAATTATATAGGGTCCAGAGGTTCTACTGACACCTGGCAAAAGTATAGCTTTGTGGTGTAGTGGTTAAAGACACAGCCTTTCATGTGGGTGAACTTGTTTCGAATTTTAGGAGGGCAAGAAAACGTAATGATTTTTATTGCGGGCTGGTTGAACTATGCTTGCCTGGGTTTTGGTTTCTTAGTTCTCTAAGACACACATTCTTTAGGGAACTGTTTGGGTTTAGTATGTTTTTCCAAATATGATAAATGTACTCATCACAGTCAAAACATTCAGGATAGACAAAACCTTGGCAGCCGAGACACAGTACCAACACTCAGAAGGTGTTATCTTTGTGTCGTAGTGGTAAAAGACACAGCCTCTCACAGTCTGGGCTTTGAATCCAGTGACGGCAACAACGTTCATCATTTCTAATTGGGGGCCGGCTGAACTTGGCTTGCCTGGTTTCTTTCAGCTAGGAAGCACATTGTTGTAAAGTTGTTCAATCCGTAACGTCCGTTGTCATTTGTTCTACATTATCACAAACAGACCCAGACATTTGTGGGCCTGCGCGAGAAGCTTTCACAAACTTTGATTGCATGGCTTGTGCTTCATTTTTACATGTATAGGTCTGGGATTCCTTAGAGAAGACTGATCCTGTAAATCTTTGGAAGGACCGAGGTGCCAATTCAAATGAGCTGTAACAGCAGTATGGTGCTGAAATAGCTTCCCTGAGGCAGAAAACACAACCATTGCAGGTACGTTTATAGATAGATAGCTACGCGACTAGGTAAGCTACTTATTATTTCTGCTTTAATGTGGCCCAAGGATTGCGATTATTATCTAAAACCTACCGTTTAGCAACGTACTGAATCATTCCAGCTTGCAGTGCAGCTGCAACTCTGCTTCAACCGAATCCTGGTTGCAGTGTATTGACAGTACGTGAGGCTCCAGCAGAGGGTGGTGGAAAATGTACATGGCCCGGGGTTTAACAGGTGGATGTCAAACACAGTTGCCTTGTCTCACAACATGAGGCTTAAGGAAGCTCCAGTCAATTAGGGTACATTATAACCAGCTAAGGAGGCATGATGCACATGTTATTATATGCAAGCCGGCAAGATCCATTTATTTTGGATCTGGGAAAAGCTGAATACACAGTAAATAAAGAAACAGTTTAGTTTTGTCAGCGATGGAATGTAATGTTTTGAAACAATACATAAGTCTCGGCAAAGAACCTTCAGAACAGTTTAGCTGACACTGTTGCTCATAGGTCCAACACACAATGTACTTTACACAGCATGTTCACATTTGTGTCAAATGTAGAATGTATGAAAAATGCATAAATGGTAAGCCTGTATGAACTTGTGCAAAAGGGAGGCCTGTTTCACTTTGTAATATGTAGAGCTCATATCAGCTATACTGTAACTGCAATAAGCAGCAGTCTCAATAATCAACCTCTTATGATGGTCATCTACTGTATCACATATATCCAAGCAATGGTTACTCAAAGAAAAACATACCATGGCAGGCATAGTGAGTATGACTGTACATGTATATGTTGCACGTGTCTGTATTATAACTGACCATGCCAGGCATAATGAGTATTACTGTACATGTATATGTTGCATGTGTCTGTATTATAACTGACCATGGCACATATAGTGAGTATGACTGTGCATGTGTCTGTATTATAAATGCACTCAGCAGCTTTCTTATACACCAGTCTCCTTCTTGACTGTATCCAAATCATTACAAATATTTTTTAGAGGCACTTCAGTTATCAAATTTATATATTTCAGTTGTGTTATCAAACAATTTTAATCTTGAACAAAATACAATTAAATGGAATTGGAAAATAATATTTAATTTTTACATAATTCAGACTAGATTGCTTTCACAACATGTTGGCCAAGCAATTTCACTTTTATTTTCTATATCATTGCTTGAACCGCTATATACGAATGTTATATCTTGACAAAAGATCTTGAATGAAATCACATTGACTCTACAATAAAGTTGTAACTTAAAAAACTCTTCTTCTTCCATTAGTAAACTCAACGTACACTCAACTTTGGTCAATGACTTTTTAAATGTGCTTTACCAATAAGGTTGCCATTGACAATGTAATGACGTCATAACCACACTTGACAGCTAGCATCGAAACGTGTGTCAAACCAGGATATACCCAAACTGACCAATGGCAAACATCAGTGGCCATAACTTAATATTAAGTGGCCGTAACTTTACATTCAGGAACCTCCATGTTGAGTAAAGTCCTGAACTTGCGGCCTGCAGATATACCTTATTGGGAATTTTCACAACTCTGATTTCCACACAGTCCAGATGGTCCAGTAATGCAAAAAGTTTGTTACAGATCAGAGTTAAAAATCCACAGAAGTAGAAGAACAATTTGTGCAATAGTGGTAGGTCAGATAGGGAGGATTTGTTAGGTGAGATGATGTGGAAGTTGCTGGGATGTGAGAGAATTGGTTGGGTTCCATCTCTTGCTGGAATGGAGGGAAATGAAGAGGCGGATTGGGAGAAGTACTGCAATGATGTGGATGTCCGGGTCCCGTTGGAGCCTAGGGAGATCAAGTCCTTGATATGGGCAGCATGGATTGATTTGTGGGAGAGATAGTGGAGTGAAGATAACAAAGGGAGACATTTTTATAGTGTACATTGGTCTGGAGGACAGAGATGGGAATTGTGAGGTGCAGGAGAGAGGAAGTGGTATGGAGCAGGTTGCTGTATGGACACACAGGTTTGAACGACATGTTGAGAAAAGTGGGACCTGTGTGGTGTTCTTGGGGGGGGGGGGTCTTAGACTACAGGTCTTAGAGGGTCTGATGTGGGGAGGCTGTGACCGTCCTCACAATCCAGTACAGTAGGTAGAATTATGAATCTGTTTCGCTAAAATGGTACGTGGTTAAAGAACAGAATTTTTCTTCGTTACTCTGAGTTGTTATCCTTCTCTGCTGTGCACATCAGTCTTGCAAAAATATTGTCTATAAGACCAACTAATTTTACAAATGTGATTTATGATATGGTGCTGTTGAATGGAGTTAGATATATGCTAAAAAGTTAAGCGTACATATTGTTTGGATCATAGAAAATACATTCGTTAATTTGTATGATCGTAAAATGTGCATACGTAAAACATGAACCGTATGCGTGAAATATGATCTGTGAACGTACAAACACCCTTTTACGACTTTACACACATTATATTCTTACTTCATGTCTCAATGTATTTGCTTTCAATTTGTTTTTCTATGTACAAACATTTGTCAATAATCTTGCATCTGCAAAGAAATGACCCGAACCCATCTCTTCTTAACTGTAAACCTAGAACAATAAGTAATTGAACCGCTAGCCCAGTACTCTACCCAAGCCGTGTCTAGCCTGATTTAATGTTCAAAATAAAAGTGCATTACATTTTTTTAAGGACTGCATAAGGACATTACACCAGTAGTCTATCATGGGTTTAGGCGTTAAGTAAAAATACTTGGACACATGATACCCGTACATAGAATCTCCTTTTGAGCTGCAAAATGTTATGAAGTGATTTAGGTCTAGATATTCCTTTAAATATTATAGTCTGGCATGTTCTATTTAATAGCTGGAACTTCTGCAGGTATTAAATAAAATGTTGTTTTAGTTTTTGAGTATTTTAACAAGTCCTCATTTTACAGCAACAACCTAGACGGATAAAAACAAATTCCGTAAGTTTGAGTATTTGTAAGCGCCACAACTGTGTACACAATATAAACATTTCTATAAATGTAAGTGATTTTTATTAAACATGAATCTTATGCACAAAGATTAGTTACGCACATGAAAAGCTTTCACTATGCAAACATTAATAAACGTTTACATTTGAAATCCACGAGGATGCCGATTTCATGTTCGCACTGCCTCTGTCTTTGACAATTCATTCATTAAAAATAGGAAAACCATATTCATTTTTAGCTATTAGGAGCACGAACACCATGGCCAGTCAGGCAACCAATAATTTCAACTCAAGATTTAGGCCATCAAAGTGAATGAATGACGCAACCCGTTTCAATGCAGCATCATGCACTTTGACTTAACATTATACCTGTTGACTTTAGCATAATTAACTAACCTGTGCTGAAGTGTTTGCTACAGACATTACCGAGTTGACTGGACGGGTCCCATAGTTGACCATTTTCACCCTCTCTGCGGATGGCCAGAAGTACCAGATCTCTTATTTTGCTGACTTTCGCTTTTTGGGGATGTACAAAAAAGCATAAACTAGGGGTTTCTCTTATTCGACGTGTTTTTTTGTTTGAATACGAGACTTTTAGAGCACTAGCTAGCAAGCAAGCAATTTTATTTATATAGCACAATGCATACATAGAAGCAATTCAATGTGCTTTACAGTGAAAGTAAAATAGAAATTCCAATGGAATTACAACAGAGATGTAACAATTACACAGAGGTTATTCCTCTGATTGCACCAGAACTTGCATTATAATTGATAAAAGATAGCAATATATACATTTAATAATGAAATAAATAAAAAAGAGAAAAATAAAATACAGCATAATAATAAAGCACAGAATAAGCATAGAATTAAGTGATAAAAACATAGGAAGCTATAAGGCTCACAGTTTGGTTAAGTTTAAGAGCTCAGTCATAGGCACGTGAAAAGAGAAGTGTTTTTAGACTGGATTAAAAAATGGACACATTTGGTGAACGTCTAAGATCTTCTGGTAGTTTATTCCAGTTGTGTACAGCATAACTGCTAAACGCAGCATCTCCATGTTGAGTTTGGACTCTGGGCTCTACTACCTGAACTGAGTTCATGGATCAGTTAATATTCTTCAAACCAATCAGAAATGTATTTGTGTCCTAAACCCATCAGAAATGTAATAACTGAAAGCACCACTTTAAAATCTGTTCTGTAACTGATTTGAAGCCAATGCATAGATATAAGATCCAGGGTGATGTGCTCTGTCCTCTTGGTCCTGGTTAACATTCTAGCAGCTGCATTCTGAATGAGCTCCAGCTGTTTTTCAGTTTTTTTGGGGAGTCCAGGTAAGAGGCCATTACAGTAGTCAACTCTACTAGACATGGATGAGATTTTCTTGGTCTTTTTGGCACACCAGGCTTTTGATTATGGGTATATTTTTCTGATGCTAGAATGCTGTTTTGGTCTGGCTCAGTGTAACTCTTTGTTGAAGCTATCAAGGCTTTGTTTCTAGATGTCATAGTGAATTTGAAGTTTAGTTTTCCTCCACTTACGTTCTGCTTTCCTACATTCTCTTTTTAGGGCACTTGCCATCATTGCTACTCTCATTAAGGTAGCTTTTCTTAACAGAAACTGAGTTTACTGGAACATTCAGTGTGATAAATGATTCAGAAAAGACACAGAAATAATCAGACAGAGCCATGTCTTTAACCATGACAGAGGAAATATCGAGACCTTTTGAGAACCAGATCTAGAATGTGGCCTTGAGTGTGTGTACGCTCTTTCACATGCTGAGTGAGGTCAAAAGTATCAAGTAGTGCAAAAAGTTATTTGTCCGTACTATGATTTATGTGGATGTTAAAATCCCTTGTATTAATAAACAATTTATAATCAACTGATAACAGAAAATAGTTCAGCAAAATTTGCAGAATATCTTGGAGGTCTGTAAATGGTTAAATACCACATTTGGGGGTACACTTCAATGTAAAACAGAGGTATTCAAAATAAATAATGTTGGGGGGGGGAGGGGGAGCGTGG
>JACXGJ010012002.1:0-18742 GCA_016801105.1 Esox niger | reverse complement strand
GTGTGTGTGTGTGGTAGGTGTGGTATTTGGTGTGGTGTGTGGTAGGTGTGGTATTTGGTGTGGTGTGTGTGTGGTATGTGGTGTGTGTGTGTGGTAGGTGGAATGTGTGGTATGTGGTGTGTGTGTGTGTGTGGTAGGTGGTGTGTGTGGTATGTGGTGTGTGTGTGTGGTAGGTGGAATGTGGGGTATGTGGTGTGTGTGTGTGTGTGTGTGGTAGGTGGTATGTGTGGTATTTGGTGTGTGTGTGTGGTAGGTGTGGTATTTGGTGTGGTGTGTGTGTGGTATGTGGTGTGTGTGTGGTATGTGGTGTGTGTGTGGTAGGTGGTGTGTGTGTGATAGGTGGTGTGTGTGATAGGTGGTGTGTGTGGTGTGTGTGGTGTGTGTGCGTGCGCCTGTTTACAACGTACTTCCAACATCTGTGTACGTGTATTGCAGGCATGTTTGTGCCAACCCAGCGGACGGAGGGCATCTCAACCTCTGACCTGATCACTCGTATCGTACGAGACTATGACCTTTACGCTAGACGCAACCTGCAGCGAGGATACACCGCTAAGGAGCTCAATGTCAGCTTCATCAATGTAAGTGTGTGTCTGTGAGGTCTCTACATTCGGAAGAACTGTCGCCCTTGTGTGCAGTATTGCCGACATCCCTCCAACCTTCCTCCAACCTCCCTCCCTCCCTGCAACCTATCTCCTATCATCCTCCTATCATCCTCCTACCATCCTCCAACCTCCCTCCCTGCAACCTATCTCCTATCATCCTCCTACCATCCTCCAACCTCCCTCCCTGCAACCTATCTCCTACCATCCTCCAACCTCCCTCCCTGCAACCTATCTCCTACCATCCTCCAACTTCCCTCCCTGCAACCTATCTCCTACCATCCTCCAACCTTCCTCCAAACAATCACAACTATCCTTCAACCACAATCCACTTTCCCTACAATCTCTCTCCAACATTCCCCTACAATTCCTCACTCCAACCTTCTACTGTCCTCCAATGTCACTTCCTCCATCCTCACTCCCTGAACCTTCTTCCAACCCTTCATTTGCCCTTCCTCCAACATCCCTCCAACATCCCTCCAACATTCCTTAGGAGAAAAAGTACCGCCTGCAGAACCAGGTGGATCGTATAAAGGAGACAACATTCCTCCAATCTTCCTCCAGTACTCCTCAAAACCCCTTCCAACCTTCCTCCAGCCTTCCTGCAACCTTCCTTCAACCATCCTTTAACCTACCCTCTATCCTTCCACCAACCTTCACCCAAGCTTCCTCGAACCACCCTCACAACCTCCCTCCAGTCTCTGTCCAAAACTCCTCCAAACTCCCACCGAACATCCCTCCCTCCCTCCAACCTCCCTCCAACCTCCCTCCAACCTTCCTCCAACCTTCCTGCAACCTTCCTCAGGAGAAGAAGTACCGACTCCAGAACCAGGTGGATCGTATGAAAGAAAAGGTGAAGACAGTGGAGGAGAAGAGTAAACATTTTGTCTACCGCGTGGAGGAGAAGAGCCATGACCTCATACAGAAGTGGGAAGAAAAATCACGAGAGTTTATCGGTAACTTCCTGGAACTGTTTGGTCCAGATGGAACTTGGGTAAGCTAAAGCCTGTCTATCATGCTATTCTCAATGACAAATGAAAAGCACAATGACATTTAAAAAAAATTCTGATCTACAGTTTATACAAGTATATATATCTATAGTATGTAGTAATGTGTTCTTTGGGCTCTGAACTCCAAATGTTTGATTTTGAAATAATGCAGTTTTTATACATAGTCCCTGTGCATGTAAAGGTGTAACTTGTCTGAGCAGGCCGTTTAGCGATTGCTGAGGTCATCTTTGTGTTCCTTCTTTTTATTCCTGTTTCAAAATGTTCAAATGTCTCATAATGCATTTATTGACCTTTACTGACAATTCTTTGGTCCTCATGTTGACAGACAGCAATAGCAAACTCGAAAGGCAAATGTGAAGCCTATAACAACCAACTAAAACGCCTGTCTAGATAAATGTCCCAATAGTTTTGGTACCTTGAAATAGGGGGACTATGTATGAAAAATGCTGTCATTTCTAAATGGTAAAACCAATATGTGCACAAATGCCCTCAAGGAAAGATTAGAACCTAAACTGAGACGTTACAGTAATAGTTTGTTTTCAAATTGAAACCCAATATTTATCTACCTCCAACCTAATTCGAGTCTTTGAAGTTCTCTCACACATATCTCTTCCACTCCCTGTTTCTCCTAACCTGAATAGAAACAGGTGTTCAGTGAACGCAGCGGTCGGATGATTTCCTACGCTCTTTCACCTCGCGGGTCGCCTAGCAACAGTCCCCCTCGGCAACTATCGCCGTCCCGCTCCCCTTCCCCTCCTTCTCGTTGGCTTCACCCACGACCAGCCTCCCCTTCCTCACCCAAGGGAGCGTCCGCGTCCTTCAGTAGCATGAGCGAAGAAGACGAGAACGAGAAGTAGCGCCCTGGACTGTGGAACACACACCTGACACCACACACACATTACACACACTTAACTGCGGATATCATGCGTTCACCCACACGCTACTACAAAACACTTAAACCTTGCCTGAAAGGTGCTCTCTCTTTTTATCTCTCTCACACTCACACATACACACTCCCTCAGACATCTCCTTCCACACACGGCAGCAAATGACTCAATGCTGAAACTGTATCTTCCAGGAAGATGTGCAAGACAGAAAGCGGTCATGGGAAATGTAGTGTACCGCTGTAGCACGAAGAAGCCATCACAGTTTCTGTTGCCTGGGCAACGAAGCAGACGAGGAGTGCAGATAAGAGAAGATGACACGATCGGCATGTTTTCGATTGCCCAGGTCTGACAGCGACGGTAAATAAAACAGCGCCTGTTGATCTCGCCACTTCATCCTTTTATGTCCTCCTTTTCCTCTATCCTTACATTTGTCTTCATTTCTCAGGTTATTGAGTCATATTTCAGAGAACAAATAGGGTTAACGTGACGCAAGGTATCTTAATAGTAGGCAGAATTACTTTTTGCAGTGTGGTATTCCGTGATTAGGCCATCACAGGACTCTCAAGATAGAGGCCGACACTATTGCGACCAACGTACTGAAGTTCTCTACCCTGTAGAAAAGAGAATAGACTGTCTGCCCTAGGCTCTTTATTCTGCATCATTCCGTGATCAGTTTCAAAGACATATCTGACCCATAACTGTAATTTCCTTTGGGAGGCTACTGAAGCTAATTTGAACAAACAAAAAAAACGACCTGGGCAGAGGCAAGCACGAGCTAGAGATCCTATCGGCGCATTAAGGGAAACCAACTCTGTGAAATAGCACATTTTCACCGTGCTCCCAAACAATGCACTTTAAAAAACGTTGGGAAATAGTAGTCTAAAAAATGTCTACTCTTTTGTAAAATATTCTACATTTGGGAACGTAAAACCGTCTGGATCAAACATGTCCTTTGGAGTGGAAACCCTTCAGATATCTGGTGAACTAACTGGTCCCATGTTCCATTTGGACTCTTCTGCGACATCTCCCACAAGCAGATGTTCTAGTTTTCAGAGGGGGTCAAAATTAACTGCCGCTACATACGCTGGAATGTTTGAGTGTAGCGGACGATAACCTTCTCTGAAGTAGTCTTCTCATCACAACAATCATACGGTAATCACGTTTGGTGAGTTCCTTTAAACGCCGGTTACTTTAAGCTCTATCTGTGGTCCTGTAAGAAGTTCCATACTGACTGCTCGTTTTCATACTGAACAGAGATAAATAATGCGCTCTAGTGGTAAAACAATGTAACTACAGGCTTCCCAGGGACAAGGCCACTTTAGAAATTTCAGATGCACCGCAGTGAATCACAAAACATCTTGTACCAGATTTTTTTTACCATAGTGACTAATCCCTTTAGGCATAACGAACGTCCCAGCATAAGTCCAAGACTTTAGAGACTAGTACTGCGTAACGACAGCACATTAACGGACAGATGTTACAATTCAAGAAACTCAGGACTCGATTGGTGATTAAAAATGGAATGGAACACATGGAACCTACCAATATCAGGGATGGGATCCAATATGTCCGCCTGCCCCTAGTCTGGCTCTTGTAAACACTGCTTTCAACTGGAGAAGATACCAATTCTGTCGCTTTTAGAATGTACAATTGTGACTGTGCTTTTCCCAGGAGCCTTTATTAGAGGCCAGAGAGCAGGGGTTTTAGTATGGGACGGCCGGTGTTGGCCACAAAGAGCCTGCAGTGGGCATGAAGGTTTGTGCTAAAACTGGTCTAGAACGAAAGCCTGCACTGCACCTGCCCTTGGCAGATGCCCCTCGTTCACATCTCGTCAACTAATCACCTGCTCTCTCGTTTAGCTACGCACATACGACACAGGGGTTCCTGTGACCTCTCTCCAACGCGACATCTCGCTAGTCTCGTAGTCCACAGCTGTTCCGCAGCAGAAACCTAAAGTGAGATCACATAGAACCAGTTGCTGACACCTCCTGGTATCTCCCGGTCCACCGTAGACCTTCTGGTCCCGTATGCACTAGATGTAACCCTGCATTGTCTGTAAAAACCTGGGAATGTATGTTTATGTATGTACTGTCTTATTTTCTAATGTATACTTTCAATTGACTTAATATGTAAATAAACCGAAAATAAGTATCGAAAGACGAGCATCTTGACAATTGTTTCCTCTCCGTCTCACTCATTCTTTAGCAGACACAGGCTCATATAAACAAACCAAACTCCAAAAACATTCAATTCCCCGCCTAAAAAAGATAGAATTGTCCGGAACTGAAATTGACCAGTGTATGCATGCAAAGCACAGGACACACAGTGTATTTATTTTTATTGTAGGTTTGGATAATTGACAGTAGGCGTTTGCGGCTTGATGCCGTCTGACCGGCTAGCCGTTACTTCACCACAGGAATACACCAAAGGTACGGTTTGTTTTGCAATAAAACGCTTAGCATCACCGGTCTCCACTAGGAGGAGCGATAAGTGCCAAGTCGATTTACCTCAGCAATTGATAGTTTTCACGTGTCGTCACGACATATGGGAACGCCCACTTGGCGGGCAGAACAATCTCCTTCCATTGCCCACCATTGACAACTCCACAACTGTAACTAGTTACGCTTTAAAAGGCCAGATAGTTGCTGTTCCAGTGGATGGACTAACCGCATAGCTATATAATGTATTAGCAATCAAATCTACATGTAATTATTGTAATGAATGACATTCATTGCACCGCTGCAAACAAATCCAAAGGCCTAGCTAAGTGAAGCTAGCGAAACCTCTCTGGTTAAACACATAGCGTTAGTTATGTTAATAACAAAGTTAATCCAGGAGACTATCGCACCAATCTAACCTCCACAACAACTCAGACTGTCAGTGGTGGGTCATTTAAACAGTAGGAATGCTTTACCTGACATTCGGGAAAATATTATATTACCGGTACATGTTTTGTGTTATACTGGCTGCACCAACGGAAATGTCGGTTAATTGATACCAAATTTCACTTTGACAATCATTTATTCTCCTTCACCTCCCAAAACAATTGCACTATTGACCCACCCTGATCGAATGTACAGATAGCGGTCTGTACTTTTGTATGCTTTCATTTTGGTAGCAGTGTAGGGCTACCGCAAGGCATATGAACACATTCCTAATGTTCAGCAACATTTTCGCGGTTTTCAACGATTTGAATAACAGCGTGTGCCTAAGACTTGCAGTGTGTTTGCATACCGTTGTTTTATGAGGTGATCTAGACACTTGTGGTCTGCAAAAGTAGAACATTGACCGGATTGTGCAGCAGCGTCATAGTATCCCCAGTGTTAGCGGCTATGTTTCAACAATGTACTGCCCGCCAGGCAGTCAGAGCAACCACGTGACTGAAAACTATGAATACAGAGGGGACATGTCAAATTACACCACTCCAGCAAGACACACTGTCATACCGTATGAACTGGATACACAATGTAAGCTATGGATCATAAAGGTAAAGCTCATGTTCGAGGGTTCAGGCTCGTCACTGGCGGTGCTGGAATGAGTCTGTTCTGGTTCAGCAGGAATTGGTAATGGATGATGTCGGGAGATTCGAGCCCCAATGGTTAGTCCGCGTTTTCAATTTTATAACAACTGATCCTAATCAGAGAATCTGAATTAAAGTTATTCCTATTACAATTACACTGTTGAGAGACAAGATAGCGTATGACCCATGTATTGCCAATGACCTTTTTAAGACGCAGAAAAGATCCCGCTGGAATGATTGCATCGGAGATTGGTTATTTACAGTAGCACGTAGCATTCGCATGGTTTAAAATCATGGATTGGTTATCTACAGGAGCGTGTGGCATTAGTACGGTTGAATCAGGGATTATCGACAGTAGCATTAGCATGGTTGAAATCGTGGATTGGTTATCAACAGTAGCATGTAGCGTTAGCATGGTTGAATCAGGTCGGGTAAAGGCAGTTGAGGTCAAAAGCAATAAGCTACAGGAAGGATAAGGCTCACATGGTGTTTCATCTAAACATCTGCATCCTGAAAACATCTGTCACCTCCGGACACAGAGCAGCGTTTCCCATAGATTACCTTCTAAAGGCGCTTTTCCACTACATGATACCGGCTCAAATCAACTCGCCTCGATTTTACCAAGGGAGATATGTTATGATCCACACAACTTGCCTCAGGTCGTTCTCCACTACCGCGGAGTACCCTGTACTCGCCCATAGTAACATCACAGGAAAACCGCCGTGACGCCACCTTCAACGCGACATACACGGGAATAACAATGGAGGATGTCGTACCACTACACCTCATACCTGCAAAAAGCCGGCATTTGCCGACTAATGTAAACCCTGCAGTGAACATTAAAATCTATTGAATGAACTCATATGTTTTCTTTTAAATTGACAGGCTTTGAACATAAAGTGACAAATCAAAAGTAAGCTAAATCTGCACAACAGACCCTGTTTGAAAAACAATGAAAAAGTATAATAGAATTAACGCCCTGCAGTATAAAAGATGACAACTGTGGAATGTTCTGTTAGATTTATGTGTGTGCCCTAACTCAACACATTTAAAACAACCTACATAACCCCTCCATCCCGATGAAAAGGTATAAATGACTGCTTAATTAATTGTTGGCTATAATACCATGCAGACTGACTCAAGAGAAGCCCACTGTACACGAGGCAGTGTTAACCAGTAGCAGCAAAGGAGCACGAGTGAGCAGTAACATGTCTTACATTGCAGACTGCAAAGCTTGGAAGGCTGCTTCTGTTTGACTTGACATTAAAAACTCATTTTTAATTCTGGTGCTGAGCTGTCTAACAGCTAATGTCTAAGGCATTCCTATAGGGCAAACCCTGAATATTTAGATCAATATTTGTTGTAACATCCAAATCACACCATTGGAATCATGGGAAACTATCAGGTCTCCCCTTTAGGATAAGACCATCCCCAGGGTTGTGTGATGGATGGTTGATATTCAAGACTGGACACTACTCTGACCTGTGCAATGTTAGCCTATAGAAAAGTCCAGAGGAAAACCCCAGATCCTTTAGTTCAAGCGAATTGGCTTCAAAAACAGCACGTCTTTGTGTATCTGTCCCAGGGGTTGAGATGGGGATAATGGGTTAATTTCAACGCCAGTGGATAGGTCCAAACCGAGAGGAATCTTGGGAAAATACCATCGCTTAAATTACTTACCCGATCCTATGTACTGGCACTGAATTTATGCAAAGACCATTTCAATGCTGGGAATGACCCAGAAATACGTGCCGTTCTTGTCTAATAGAACCGTTCTGACACTGGATGGCTAACAGCAGAACAGCTTGTTTTGTTTTACTTTGCTGCTCGCTGGGTTTAAAACGATATATGCAGGATGCCCCATGTCGCAGTGAGTGATTAGTCACTCTTTTCCAATCAGAAGTTTTCCGTGTTTTCACGTCACCTTTTGGTATCGCCTCAGCTCTCTTGGAACCTCGACGGAGCAGGTCCTAAATATAGTATTTGGTATTATCCTAACTTTTGCCCAGTGGACAAGCAGAAAATGCGGGACAAGTAGAGCCGAGTCGGAGCTGGTACATAGCGGTGGAAAAGCTTCCGAAGTGGTTAGAGTTGAGTCGGTACCATGCAGTAGAATAGAGACACAAATGGGGCAAAAAACGGACAGAGGATGGATACCAAAATCAAATCCAACCAACTGGATGTGTTTTTACCACAGGCATAAGACAGCTAGGCTGGGTACACGCCCCAGTCATGTAATAGTAGGGGAAACACTCTCTGTAATTACAGAGTTAACCATTCAAAGCGGCCTGGAGAATCAAGAGCATGCTGGTTAAATTCTGCCTGTCTATCCTGGCTTCATCCCTTTTGGAATGGACTTGGAATTAAATCATAGCCACAGGCCCTTTGTCATGGAACAGTTTTTCTGAAGTCCACCGATTTGTAAATCTCCCTCTCTCTGTCATAACCTGTTATTCATATTAAAAAATATATACATTTTTGTTCCTGATTTCTTTCTGTAATTTAAATATAATGGAATGCATAATAATTCACTTTAGTTTGTTTCACCAGTTCTTCATGGGGCCACCCACACGGTACATACAATGTATGTACGGAAAGACGCGTCGCTTTGGATAAAAGCTTTATCAAAAACAGCCTTGTATCACATAATGCTTTACGTTCCTGTCATCCCTAAAGTTTCTTCAAAGTTTGTTTCCAATGTTAATAAAGGTGTTTTACTGTAACTCTCTCTTCTGCGAGGTGTCGCAGCAGACTACTCAGGATATGAGAACTGTAGCAACCGTAACTATAACAACTCACACACTCAGTGCCCAGGCAAAACTGTCCCCAAAGGGACAGAAATAAAAGATCCCTTTTCTCTTTTGTGTCTGAAACACATCCCTCATCCTCTGTCTCCGCCTGCTGCCTTCCAGGGGAGTGAACAGCAAAACACAGGTTCAATAGTGGCAGAATAGGGGCCGGACACACAAAACGCACAACAGAAACTCTACCTCAGCCCAAAGAGGCTCCTCCTCTAGCTTCAGTGCCTGGAAAGAACCATGAAAGGTTGGTGTGGTCAGTGAAGCTGAATATAGACCGTAGCGGAATGGGAGACACACAGGGGCAGGCCACATCCAGCTCAAACTGACCGGATAATCAGATAGCAGCAGTCCCACTCAGAATCAGAGGCAGGCAGAGAAGCCTCCTCCCTCATTTTCTCCGTTTAAATTGGATGGTAATTAACTAGACCAGACCCAGTTGCGGTTGCCAAAAAAATCAGTCCCTTATTAACCAGAACGCAACTGGCAATTCTTTTGAAACGGTAAACTAACTTCCTTAATCCGCCATTTTTGTTGGAGACGATCCCACAGAGGAAGAACTGACTCAAGTAATCAGCACGAGGAGTCAAAGGCAGAGGCCCAAGCAGGTTTCTAAAGTCCACGACACGACAACACGAATGACTGCGTAGAGCGCGTTGTGTCGCCCCGGCAAGGAAGTCATGCCCACTGGGATTTTAGTAGCGAGGGGATCATTTAAGGGGTAAAGTTCAGCAGGTCGGGCAGACTGATGGGGGAGGGGGTAACTGGGCAGAGTTATCTCTTGGCCTTGTAAGACGACTTGCTGGTGTCTCGCGGCTCCTTGCTTGGGTTGCTCCAATCGTCCGCCTCGGGGCTGGTCTGGTAGTGTCGCCACGCCGACTTATTGAAGACGGGCAGACGCTCAAACGACTCACTGGACAGGGCCTGGATTGGGGGGCGGGACAACAGAAGGACCAATGGAAAGAAGAGGAGGGTTGTTGCTAGGCTGGTAGCAACTAGTACTGCAGAGACTGGTGGTGAATGAGAAGCCTTGCCTACCTTGAGATAAATGACGGCGTCGGTACCCACTCCTTCCATGGAGTAGAGCTTCAGGTCCCCCTGGAAATACCGGGCGTACAACCTGGAGATGGGCAGACCGTAGCCAAACCCAGCCTGGAGGGAGGAGGGGTTGGGGGGTGGAGAATGGAAGGAGGTTGTGGTATATGAGGGCAGCTACAGCAAGTGCTGAAAGGAAATGTCTTCAGAATTCATTTTGTGAAATAAAAAAGGACATCTGATGAGGAGTCAGAAGGTGTGTGTGTGTGTGTGTGTGTGTGTGTGTGTGTGTACCAGTGGAACTGTGCTGGAGGGTTCGAGGCTGGGCGTGGGGGCGGTGGAGTACATGTAGTTAAAAAGCCGGTCAATCTTTCTCAGAGGTACTCCTCCTCCTCTGTCACTGATCTGATACAGAAAGAGGGTTGAAGGGAGGGAGAGAAAGCAGAGAGAGAAATAGAAAGACACCAAATACCAATTCATAAAGCATTTATCATACATTTCACTAGAGGGTAGCATGTATAGAATGTGTGCGTGTTTGTGCGCATGCATGTGTGTCCGTGTGTGTTACCTTGATGGACAGGTCTTCTTTGCCTAGGGTGACTTTGGCCTTGACCGGAGGTAAGATCTTACTGTTCTCATGGTGCTCCACAGTGGCCCGCATTGAGTTCTACACGTGCACACGCACGCACGCACACACAGTTAGCCTACAATGAGATGACAGTGCGTGCGTGTGTGTGTGTGTGTGTGTAAATGACTCACCTTAAAAAGTTCAAACAGCATGTGGAAGAGGTGAGAGGGAACATAGACAGCCTGTATGGACCTGTGTTTGTCTTGTTTCACTGGAACACAGGGAGAGAATGACACACGTCTACTTCCTCTTTCCTTCTCAGAATGAGTACAGTTCTGAATGTTACAATCACAACAGAGCTTGGCGGTATGAGACATTCTTTGCATTGTAATGATAGTGGGATTAAATCTCAGCAACCACAGTCCCATCAAGTCATTTAACTTCTTATCAGCTTTGTAGTGAACTGTTGGTTTCTGTGAAAATGAAAACATTAGCTCTTTTACTCCTATTTAAAGTAAACACTGTACCAGATGTCTATGAAATGTGTCCTGTGTGATGAGAGTACTTTTTCCTGTGTGATGAGAGTAGTTTGACCTCTATGAGGGTAGTTTGACCTTTGAATAAATCAGAGTGTTTCTTTGGTTTTCTACTCTTCCGTGGGGCCCAGGCCAGGAACAGATCCTGGCCTGGTAGGGTGGGTCATAGAAAATAATAATGAAAATACACTGTAAGAAGATAGACATCAATGAATAATATACAGTAAAAGACCTGCAACAGATTTATAGGTTATCACAAATACACACAAAAACCTAGTGCTTTCCTGAGAAAGACAGATTAAAGATGTTCCAACAATACATAAATAAAGCTTGTGTATAGACAGCAGATCGCGAGAAAGATATCACAAGACCATGAAGAAGTGTGACGAGGTTCTGTTTGTGTGTACTGTACATTAGACCGCACAGAGAGGTATCAGAGATGGGGTAAAACAGGGAAGACTTACTGATAGAAATATAAAGAGGTTCTGTTTGTGTGTACTGTACATTAGACCGCACAGAGACGTATCAGAGATGGGGTAAAACAGGGAAGACTTACTGATAGAAATATAAAGAGGTTCTGTTTGTCTGTACTGTACATTAGACCGCACAGAGAGGTATCAGAGATGGGGTAAAACAGGGAAGACATCTTACTGTTGAACTCTTGGATCTCGAGTGCAGGGGCCGCCAGGTAGTACTGTTCACACAGCATCTTGGCTGTCTCATAAGCATCTGGAACAGGAAACGACAGTCACACAAAGGACTGCCTCGAGTCACGGGGCAAAGTCACCAACCAACAAGCTGCCACGCGTATCGGGAGGTGAAAGGTTATGAAAGGGAGACATTGTCTTGTATCACAAATGTGCCCTGGTACTTCCGTTGGAGCTGCCATTGCGAGGCACCGCAGTCTCTTACCTTTGACAACCTCTGCCACATTGCAGGTTGGGTCGATGCTGCCGATGTGTTTGGGGTGAGCTGGGTTGGTGTCATTGCCGAACAGGAGAGCTGAGGACAGACATGTTAGACATCATCATACAGGTTTAGCGTTCATGGCCACATGTGTCTGTGTAGACGTCTGGTTGGGTGTGTGTGTGTGTGTGTGTGTGTGTGTGTGCGCGACTCACTGTGCTGATTGATGAGCATTCTGAAGGAGATCCGGTTGGTGTAGAAGCGATCCAGGAAGTACTGTATGTTGCTGCTGATGAAGGGGTCAAATCCATACTTCTCCTTGTACTCTATGACCCCCTGGGCCATGGTGGGGACCACGTCGTTATGACGATTACGGATCTCTATCAACAACTCCAGGAAACTGGCGGAGTGATGGGGGGGTTTAGCAAAAAGTTATGTCTGTCGACTGACAGTGGTTCTGTTCTGCGGTCCATATCTAAATCCCCCTGGTCTGATAGTCTGGCTCAACATGTGGGACCATTACTGTGGTATAAACATGAAGATGTACTGTGCACGAGTGTGCTTCCGTCCAGTCGGCTGGAAAACCTTTATGTTTATGTTTATGACATTAGCTTATCCTCAGGACACTGGACAAAGCAAGGACACAGGCAGTCAAAACACCCAGTTTCCCCTTTTCAACCCGCCCAACCCCAGCCCTCTTCTTAGACGTCCTAATGTATTTACATATTGATAATAGCTTTTGTTGTCAAGTTCAATATCTGCTGAGTGATGACGCAGGAGAACGCAAACCAATCGGAAATAAAACGCGTACACATTTCTTTCTGTCCGTACTCACTCATTGAGGGCTTGGGGGTCCTCTGGTTTTCTGTTCTCGTATCCCAACAGCTCCACAAAGCTCTGCATGTACCTGCCGGGAAACACACACACGCAGTTAGTTCAATGCATTTTGGGTGTGTAAAGTGTTTCACCATGCCTCATTTCTCACCAGCCTGGTTAGGGACCTTGCCAACTCACAGTGCGTGCGACAACGTCATGATGGCACAAACAGACCCGGTGGACACCTTACCATTTCTGCACCAATCGGATCGAGGGCTGACTGAGCAGGTTGTCGGGCAGTAGGTTGACCTCCCTCATGGTGTTGGCCAGCCTCACTGGGAGCTCCTTCCTGAGGAACATATAGGACGTTTTCTCGCACGCATTGTCCCGACCTGGAGGTGACGGGGCGGGTGTTCATTAACGGAATAATCGGCACGGTAAAAACCAAACAGCGTTCTGAGACATTCGGTGGGCCTAATATTTGTTTAACCCTGTGAGAAGACAGAGGTGGCCAGGGTGAGTAATGCCACGTCAGAGGTGGTGTCGACTTGATACAAATTTACACGGAAATCGGGCCGAGACGGAGCATACTCTGAGAAAATAAGCAGATAGCTTTGCAGGCAAGCATGCGCGCAAGCGCACGCACACACGCACAACACACACCACAGTGTGAGAGTTACAATGGCTGAATTAGCATGCGGTGCTCCAGAGCAATCTCTGGTTTACCGGGCCCAAACACAAAAGCTTGATTATGGAAACAGCTCTCGTGAATCATCAAGCCATGAGCTGTCATTAGGCCCGTTGAGCAGCAAGTTAATAAATAACACTTTACACAGACAGAGAATAGCCTGTATGTGTGTGATTTTGTATCTGTCCGTAAGTAAAAGCGATAGAGAAAATATGGATGAGCGAAGGATGACTGTTGTCCCTTTGCTGAAAATATAAAGGAGTACAATTTCATTTTAAAAGCTCAATTGTTTCTGAGACGTGAGAAACGGATGATTCAGCAGAAGTCACATAGCAAGCGGCGCTTGTTATTAACCCGGCAATTGGCCTACTCAGCATTCAGGTGGTCGGACAGGACGCGCGGTGAGCCGAACTACTGTTTTGCAATATGACCCAACCCTATATCTTAACAAATCATACGAATGATTTCAAAACTGTACTGAGCACTGTAGGCCTAAACCGACTAAAAAACACGTTGACATATTTTATAAAAACACGACACATCTTCACTTGATTTGATTGGCAAGCAGGCAGGCATGGACACCACTGGCCAACTCGACACGCATATATTGCAGAATAATATACACTAGTATAGGATCAAAACACATTAGCACTGAGAACTCACAGTGTAATTCAGGCTCTCATTCTACTTACCAAATTCCAAAAATTGCTTGATGGAGAGAGGCGACGGTGAAAATCTAGAATAATATTCTATCTTGGTATTGGTGTTTTTCAATAAAAACGTGAACAACCTCATCGCGAAAAGCTGCTATTGTAGCCGTAGATAGATGATGGTTAAATTAGCTCTAAAAACCCTCGACCAAAACATCCACTGGAAATGACAGCGATACGCACCATCACCGGGCGTCATTTGACATTCTTCTTTGTCTCCCGTGATACCGGAAAACAAATCGTCGGACGAGATAACCTAAGTAATAATATCGGTATTTCACAAAAAATGTTGCTGGCTAGGTAGAAAATCTATATTCCACAACGACATCCACGCACCATTGATGAACACTGTACAGTACTTACAGTAAACGCTCCACTCAACCGTCCTTGACTGTTATTGAACGGTGATTGGTCAACCTTTCAGTCAAACACGGAAGCATGCTGGTCTGTCTGACACAAAGAGGCGGGTCTGTCTATAACCCGTTGACAGGAAGATAGATATGTTGCTTTTGGTTTCATCCACCTGTTTTAAACAGCGGAAAGATCAATATATGTATTATATTGAAAATGTATTTCATTTGACAATATAGACAGTAAAATGACACCCTGTAGTACTACATATTTTCTCACATAGACCACCTGAGCTGATTGTATCAAACTAGTAAATTACAATGATTTATATGAATCGTTAATATTTACCCCATTGTTACAAAGTGATTCAACGATAACCATTGTAATTATATGACCGACGTCAACGTGCTGTTGCTAACAGTTTAGCTTCCGCAACAGACATTTAGCCTGGACCCATACTAGGCGCCGACTCCGCTTCGCTTAGATTTTAATTCGTCCTTCAGCGAAACACGATTCTACGCCTTAATTCTAGTGGGCCAAGGGGGATGATGGAGTACAAGCACAGGCATCCCATCGCATTAACGACCTCATTGAGTCAGACAGAAAGTAAACTCAGTACCTGAACACACACAGACAGGGCCGTGCCTAGGAATTCTGATCCCCTGGAAAAGATACATGCCTGGACCCCCTCACTTTAGACAATATTTATGTTATTACAATCCGTGCGCCCTGCGATTCAAATCTCACTTTCCCTGCGTTAGCATGCGGCAGGGCGCACAGACACACGCAACAGTCATCTACATACACATCTCCATAGACATTATACCTGCCTGCCAATGTTGTTAAAAATCAGCTAGTTCCTGTTCAGCAAGGACACTAACGCAGCAGACCCCAAAAACATCAGAAGTCTGGTGAAAAGGTCCCGTGGATGCCACTAAAATGCCATAGTGTGGAAATAGCAAGCAAGCAAGTTTTTTGATAGAGCACAATTCATACATAGAAGCAATGACAGCACCAGAACTTGCATTACAGGAAAATCATTAAATTATTGGTAAAACATAGAATAAAAACTAAATAAAAACAGAATCAATTCACTTTGTGTATAAAAATACAATGAAACATAACGAAACAAAAGACTAGATAATGATCTACCTGAATGAATTTGACTGCCAGTGAACTTGTTAAAATCCCCATTAACATACACCCCTCTAGCCATGTAAATGTATCCACCCACAGGCAATCCCACAAACTCCCTCCAAGGTGTCAAATTTACATGACGCGTACCTGGCCAAAACCAGCAGACAGGAGCACTCACACCCATTCCCATACATGCATCAGTACAACATTGACGTGAACATTAGACATCACTACTGTTTAAATTTGTCTTGCCATCCGGCAATTTCACACATCTATGGGCCTCTATCACCATAAATGGGTGGGGGCTTCTTGTCTGGTGCCAGGCCTGACCGAGTGAACTTTGCCAGACACATATGTTCAGCTTTCTTGCAAAACCCTCACCACTCTGTGGCAGCATAGAACCCAACAGCAACACTGGGAAGGATGGGAGTCAGAAATGAGGACAGGTCAGGGGTGAGTCTGACGCAGTGTCCAGGAAGTATTATGACATCAACGATGGCAGTTTGTTTTCTGATGGCAGAACACTTCCTCATTAGTCCATTTTCAACCTCGCTTTCTCTTTTTCCAATCTGTTTCAGTCTTCACCACCCCTTACATCAGGAAGCTTACAGGATTGTGCCTCGAGGCTGTGCATTATGTGGTTGTTCTCTCCTGTTCCAGATGTTTATGAGACAGACAAGATGCTGCGAATAGCACAACCTAGTGGCCCTTACACTCAAGGTTGAGGGATTCTATCACTGAGTCTTCCCTGTTTTACCCCATCTCTGACCCCTCTCTTGGCTGTCTAATGTACAGTAAATATTTATTTTATATTTCTTTACTGCTTTATGTCCTTTTCTTGATATGCCACCTAAAGACAATAGTGTTTGTATGTTGGATGCATATAGAAAACCAAAATGTATATATTTTTAAAATGTATTTATTGTATTAATTGATCTTGACACAAATTTTCTACATTACATTGTTTACCATGGGTATAGCAAAATAGATGTGATACATATACATTTTTGAAATCATTTTTATATTACAGGTACTTGATAATAACTGTTCCTCACAAACAAGCTTGTAGAGGAATATTGACAGAATCAGCTTTGCTCCCTGAAAAAATCTGCATATCCAGTAGGTTTGTATACAAAGATGCAACTATATCATGAATCTGCAACTGCCCCAGGCTGCATGCTTTATCTTTACTCCGCACGCACGCACACACGCACGCACGCACGCACACACACACACACACACACACACACACTCTCTCATGCTACGTCCGAGTTCTCTGCCGACAGCATGATCTTGGTGTTCTCGTCGTTGTGGTCAGTTTCAGGAAGGGGGTCATACTGGCGGCGGTACAACATTCGAGTTACCAAGGTGATGACAAACATCTCCAGAATTAACAACTGTTGACTCATCACTGCACGGAGAGAGACACAGAGACAGAGAGAGACACAGAGACAGAGAGAGACACAGAGACAGAGAGAGACACAGAGACAGAGAGAGACACAGAGACAGAGATAGACAGAGAGAGACACAGAGAGAGACACAGAGACAGAGAGAGACACAGAGAGAGACACAGAGACAGAGAGAGACACAGAGAGAGACACAGAGACAGAGAGAGACACAGAGAGAGACACACAGAGAGACACAGAGAGACACAGATACAGAGACACAGAGAGACACAGAGACAGAGAGAGACACAGAGACAGAGAGAGACACAGAGACAGAGAGAGACACAGAGACAGAGAGAGACACAGAGAGACACAGAGACAGAGAGAGACAGAGAAGGTTACTTATGTACTGGTCTGTGAGGGGTGTGTGGGTGTGTAGTAGTGGTGGGGGGATGGACAGAGTTAAGGAGAAAACAAACTCACAAGACCCCCGGGCGCGTGAGGAGTAGGGAGGAGTGCAGGCGATGTTTCCAGTCTTTGCCAGGATGTTGATGATGGCAGTCTGAAGTTGACTCAGCACCAGCACCAACTACACACACGTGCGCGCACACACACACACACACGTGCGCGCACACACACACACACACACGTGCGCGCACACACACACACACACACACACACACACACACACACACACACACACACAGGTTTGTACAGCTAACCTCATTGGGACCAGAAAATAGAAATTGCATTCTCCCTTGCCCTAATCGTAACCCTAAACCTAAACCCTAAGCCAGAAATTGACTTTTGCCTCATGGGGACCAGCAAAAGGTCCCCATGAGTCCAATTTCTTGTGATATCACTATACTCATTGGGACATTTGGTCCTTGTGAGCATAGTTAGACCTAACACACACACGCACGCACGCACGCACACCTGTGGGTATGGTATGTTCACACTGCTGCCGTCTGGTAGACGTTACCAGTACATCATCAAATACTACAGCCACCCAGGCTATGGTGTGTTCACACAACTGCCGTCTGGTAGACGTTACCAGTACATCATCAAATACTACAGCCACCCAGGCTATGGTCTGTTCACACTGCTGCCGTCTGGTAGACGTTACCAGTACATCATCAAATACTACAGCCACCCAGGCTATGGTCTGTTCACACAACTGCCGTCTGGTAGACGTTACCAGTACATCATCAAATACTACAGCCACCCAGGCTATGTTTGTTCACACTGCAGCCGTCTGGTAGACGTTACCGGTACATCATCAAATACTACAGCCACCCAGGCTATGATCTGTACACTGCTGCCATCTGGAAGACGCTACAGGAGCATTGGGGCATGCTACTAGAAATAATAATACAATCAGAATACTCAGAAACCTAATAATTGTGCACACATGTTCAATAATTACTACACAGATTGTTGCTATTTGACAGTACTTTTTTCTTAAAACTGTTGTGTTTAGCATTAAGTATATTTTTGCTTTATTTTACTATTATTTGTTTATTCATTTTCTCTGGCTATATTTTTGCGTATATATTCGTTTAAAATCTCACTAAATAGTTTTCGGGTGCCATGTCACAAGAATTTCATAGTTCAGGAAGACGCTGTGTTGTTCCATTTGACAAATATACCTTGAAACACACAGACACAATACCGTTAACCGACCTCTGATTGGTCCAGGAGGGCCTTAGCATGGCCTGGCCCTGTGCTACATTTGGCACGTCCGTGCGGATCTGGACCCTACCTGGTTCATGGCGTATTTGGGGATGATCTGGACC
>JACXGJ010012001.1:0-18743 GCA_016801105.1 Esox niger | reverse complement strand
CAGTGTCACCATCCACATAACCCTCCCACTTCAGTGTCACCATCCACATAACCCTCCCACCCCTGTGTCACCATCCACATAACCCTCCCACCCCTGTGTCACCATCCACATAACCCTCCCACTCTTGTGTTCCTTCATCCCTCATAATTCCACATGGAGATTAGCCTGTAGCTCATCCTAGACTAGTGGCCTATTATTAAGGAGTGATAATGGAGCCATTTGAAGGCTTGTATAGTTGGACATGCTGGTGCTGTAACGGCTTAAAGCAGATACCCCCTAATGTTTCTATGGGTTTGTTGTGTAGGTGGTCATTGGCAGCCTTTTGCTTTATCCCTTTTCCACTTCTCCCACAGGAAGGCATTAGTAACAAGCTAACTGTGTTCTCCTCTCAGAAATCGTGGACCACATAGAAAGACTCCAAGTGCTGAAAGAAATCGTGAGGAAGTTCCCTCCTGTGAACTATGAGGTGTTTAAATACGTCATCACTCACCTGAACAGGTAACAGTCAACGGCATCAATCTAAATGGCTCACAGATTGAACCAGGCTGCCTTCATTCAGTGATACAGTCTGGAAGTCTAAAGTATGTCTGAAGTAATGCAAAAGCAGAGCCTGTTACGTAACAGTTGATACCAGCACGTCATGCAGTGTGACAGGTAGAAATGTAAAATAACCTCCTAAAGATCTGTCACTTCCTTGTTACCTCCTCTTGTAATTTTGTCCCAGTGTAAATAAAAAACCAGATGAACATGGTTGGACTAATAAGACTGTATCCATGCAGGGTGAGCCAGCAGAGCAAGACCACCCTGATGACCGCAGACAACCTGTCCATCTGCTTCTGGCCCACGCTGATGCGTCCCGACTTCGAGAACAAGGACACCCTCTCCACCACCAAGCTCAACCAGTCGGTCATCGAGTCCTTCATCCAGCAGAGCCAGTACTTCTTCTACGGCGGTGACATCCAGGAGAGCTCCAGCACGGAGAGCACCCCGCCACCCCACCACTGTCACAACATGGTGGAGGCCCTGCTGCCCCTACAGCTGCCCCCTCCACTCCAGCCCCAGCAGATACAGCACATGTCCCTGCAGCCCGACCCGCTTATATAGACCCCCATCCTCCAGGGGCGGTGCCTTGGTGGGTCCCGACGGAGTTTACACACTACTACACTGAGGTCCCGGCTCCCCGGCCTGGGCAACTGACTGGATATGGGGGCAACTGAATTGTTGAGCTTGACCCACCCCCCAGGACTGAAAAGAGAGTGAATAAGAAAATGAAATGATGTACAAGTGGTCTACCTTTTCCTGGTTTGAGAAAGACGTGACGTGTGGTGGAGGATTGAGACCATCTGTTGCTTTGGGGAACGACCCCTGACCTTAAAGACATTTCATGCCTCCTGGAAGGGGGCAAAGGCCATGTGAAAATGATTTGCTAAACTCTACAACACCTCGCAAAATATAAGGAAAATATATTTATAATAGTTGTTTTTTTGTTTATTTGTAAACAAACATGTAAAAAAAACAAGACTGCCTGTCAAAAAAATCCTCTCATTCATTCAAGTGAACCTGACTTTACATGACGCACGATTTTTCCTGATGCTTCTACCAGGGTGGATGTTCTTCTGCTACTTCATTCGACTCGGATTTGACCACGATGATAATGGATTGTCATTTTGCTTTTATAACAGTCTGATTTAGTGTTTTTATCGAAAAGGTTTGAGGGACAGAAAGACAGGGAAGTTTGTCAGGATGGTGCTTGTGTGTTCGTAGTCTCTCCTCCGCTCCCAACGCCTCGCACTGTTTGGGAGGGAGCGGGACCGTGTGGATGAGGGCGGTGTCACCGGTGTAGTACCACATTGGACCGGGGCCCGAACAGACCAATGGACTGCCTGACCCATCTCGTATTGGAGCAGAACTCATGCAATTCCAGAAGCTTATGAAGGGAGCATCCCACTACTAAAACCCTAATGGCACATCTCTGCGTTAACGCTGAAACGTATTGCGTTGCTAAGCATTCTCTCCCGTTCTGGTCGTTTGTTTTCTACGTTGTTTTTAGTCTCTTGTGGCGGTGCTGCTCGCCTGATGGGAGACGTTTGTTGTTCTTTGTTGAACTAAATTTGCATGACTTTATTTGCCACTTCGAAATGATAATGAAAGATTTAAAAAGAAAAAAACGACTGAACATACAACTCAAGATTAACCACATTCATTCAGATCATCTTTTTTTAATGTAACTTTGTTGAGGCAGATTCAAAGGAGGTCACATTTTCATTTCTATTGTTCATTCATTCTGTTTGTCATGCAAGATGTCAACTCTTAATATCATATTTTGGTTATATGTTTAATTGTTTCCCTTAAATAGAGGGGGAAAATATATATAAGTATATTATTTATCAGCAGATTGCTGATATAGCAAAATACCATTGGGTACTGACATTCTGTATAATCTTGTAATACCTACTATAACCAGATTTCTTTGTGGTATGATGTACTAAAATGTTGGGTTAGATTAATTGACTGTACTTAATTCCCTTCATCTTATGAATAAAGACTCATTGCTTCTTTGTAGATGGTACTGAAGTTTGTTTTGCTGTAAGTAAAAGATGCTGCTTAGGAAGTTCTGGAATGGAAACGTGTAAGTCTTGTTGGGTTGGAGGGCAGGTTAATAAGGGACTGGGAAAAGATGTTGGAACAGATGAACAAAAAGGATATCTGTCTATATGACTTTCAAGCCTGTGAATGAAATGGCACCCTTTCTCGTACATAGTGCTCTGTTCTCCACCATAGCCCAGTAGACCCGGGTCCAAAGAAGTGCCCTATAGAGACATGAGGGGGCCATTTCAGCCTGTTATTATGAATCTCTATAGATACTGGGATTAGGGATGTTGGGAGAAGGATGGGGGAAGATGGCAGCAGCTGCTAGAGGTAGAATATACCTTTTGTGTAGTTTAAATAAAATGCAACCATATTTTGGTCATAAGATCTGCCTCATTTCAACCGGTGTACAAACTCTTACAATTTTAACAAAATCTGCAATGTACTATAGTAAATAAATGATTTTGAGAGAAAAAAACGTTTGGCTTACTTTTTAAAGTATTTTTTAATGATGAAATGTGCTCTTGTATTTGTTTCAAAGCCAGGAAAATGGCTAGGGTTGGGTTGTCTCGGGACTAGATTGACCTAGAATGGTGTAATATCAAGGTCATGCGGGGTAGCAGTGCAACACAACATTTTATGTGATTGGACAGGGTTCTGTCATTCTTATGGCTGATATTCATTTGAAACAATGCAGACTCCGCAGTAGTCTTTTCAATTGAAGTCAGCCTAATTTAAAGATACAGTCAGAAGTCCCTTCAGTTAAAAAGTGGTGTAAGTGCGCCATCTGCTGGGAAAATAAGTCTTGTCAGCTGTTCCCATAGAATTGACAAAATATTTTGAAAATCCTAGCAGCATCAAATATTTTACTCTGCTACATGTTTCTCTTCTGTAAACATAACAATGTAAATGAAAAGTAATTTATTTACGTATATACGTCGACGTTCGTTGTGCTGTCTAACACTTCTTTTTCTAAATCTGATGGTAACTGGAAAATATTAAAAACCGTTTGAGTTTTAGATCAAAAGCGTAAACATTTATTTAATTGTTATATCTACTGACCGTCGGAGACTCATGGTATGCTGCTGCTGAAGCATCCAAAAACGTTTTACAACAGTAAATGTTTTTTTACTGTATCTACCAGAGAAGTGCTTCACGTGGTATAATTATGTAATATGCGTTTGTGAGCTTATTGGTTCGTCTTAATTAGTTGGCTGTGTTCTCTGATTGGCGGAATGTATAGCTTTGAAATGTAATGTAGCCATGCAGATGGGGTCTACGGGCAGCAGTCAGCTGAATGGATTCACTCGAGGTGTTATCCAAGAACCCTCGATTCACCTGTGAAGGTCGATAGCTTGGCATAAACTACATCGAGTCGTTTTCTATCTATACTCATATTTATCTTTAAATAACCGTTTACTGTTGTACACTTGCATGTCTTGTGAAGTGGGTTTCGGGCGCCTTTAGCTATACAGGTAAATGATAGATACAAAACACTCAGTCGTAAGAAACATTAAAGAGGGGGGAATACATGGAAAGTTGACATATAGTCAATACGTTCTAGATGCCTCTTACTCTTCAATAACATACATTTTTCAAATCTCGTTACATTATGTATAAATCATTAAGGACAAGGCTGAAGCTTCTGCAGTTGTCCACTCATATTTTTTGGCAATAGTATATGAATGCCATCTGGTGTATTGGCCTGGTATTGCGTCACTATAGGTAATGAGTTGAATAGTTTGGAGCTTATTTTAGAATAGATTTCACTGCAGTAAAACTTCTAAGAAAATGTAGCAAGACAGTGCCCTATATAATTATTGTTACTGTGTAGCATGTTATGCTTCTTTTGGCTCTGTACATTAAAGTTTTGGATTTTTTGTCTAAATGAAACTTTTAAGGATATTTGTTTACCTATTAGTATACCATTTCGAAATTAAAATATACAGTTGCTCTCCACAATAGGCCGTGTGCTTATTAAAGTGGCCTTTATGGGTGTGGTTATTTAGCAAATAAAACAACTATCATCAAATCTTGACTAGAATTTCCTAGAAGACATGTGGGAGACAGTTTCAGAGCAAGTGGAAGAAAAATCTCTGTGTAACGGGTGTGAAATTGATGGTCAGTTTTCCTTGGTCGGCACAAGTAGCATTTCAATAAGTTGCGTTGCTCGCTTTGAGACCTTAAAGTAGTTGTTTTCTTTGCTCAGCAAAAGCTGTTGCATTTTGGGAAGGATGTTATTGACACTGCATGGATAGCAGTTTTCTTTGTGTTCAGAGGTTTGCTTATTCGAGCCCTATATGTGGTGATTAAAAGCGAAATGGTTACATAATATCTAATGTGAAATGGAGCTCCAAAATGTTGCTTTTTGACTTTAATGGTAACCGCTATGTTTGGAGCAAACAGACACTGCACATCATTCTAAGCAAGGCCAGTTCCAGGCATAAAGTGAGGAAAAAAATGGGACTTTTACCTGTATAAAAGACAGCTTTCCACAGAAGCAATCAATCACATTTCAAGGCTGGAATGGGCTACAAGACCATCGCCAAGCAGCTTGGTGAGAAGGTGAAAACAGTTGGTGCGATTATTTGCAAATGGAAAAAACACAAAATAACTGTCAATCTCCCTTGGTCTGGGGCTCAATGCAAGATCTCACATTGTGGAGTTGCAATGATCATGAGAACAGTGAGGAATCAGCCCAGAACTACACAGGAGGATCTTGTTAATGATCTGAAGGCAACTGGGACAAAAGTCACCAAGAAAACGATTGGTAACACACTACACCAGGAAGGACTGAAATACTACAACGCCCGTAAGGTCCCCCTGCTCAAGAAAGCACATGTACAGGCCCGTCTGAAGTTTGCCAATGAACATCTGAATGATTCAGATGAGAACTGGGTGAAAGTGTTGTGGTCAGATGAGACCAAAATCAAGCTATTTGGCATCAACTCAACTCACTGTGTTCGGAGGAGGAGGAATGCTGCTTATGACCCCAAGAACACCATCCCCACCGTCAAACATGGAGGTGGAATCATGATTTAGGGCAGTTTTTCTGCTAAGGGGACAGGACAACTTCACCACATCAAAGGGACGATGGACGGGGCCATGTACCGTCAAATCTTGGGTCAGATCCTCCTTCCCTCAACCGGGACATTGAAAATGGGTCATGGATGGGTATGCCAGCATGAAAATGACCCAAAACACACGGTCAAGGAAACAAAGGAGTCATTCAAGAAGAAGCACATTAAGGTCCTGGAGTGGCCTAGCCACTCTCCAGACCTTAATACCATAGAAAATCTGTGGAGGTAGCTGAAGGTTCAAGTTGCCAAACTTCAGCCTCAATGACTTGGAGAAGATCTGCAAAGAGGAGTGGAACAAAATCCCTCCTGAGATGTGTGCAAACCTGGTGGCCAGTTACAAAAAATGTCTGATCTCTGTGATTGCCAGCAAGGGTTTTGCCACCAAATACTGAATCATGTTTTGGAGAGGAGTCGAATAATTATTTCCATCAATAAAATACAAATCAATACATGATTTTTCTGGATTTTGTTGTTGTTACTCTGTCTCTCACTGTTCAAATTAACCTACCATTAAAATTATAGACTGATCTTTTCTTTGTCAGTGGGCAAATGTACAAAATCAGCAGGGGATCAAATATTTGTTTCCCTTACTAAGCGATTGCTAAGGGGCCCTAACATAGGGGGCCTCGACTGCTAGCGAGCTCAGGACTTTCAGGGGAGGAGGACCCAATCAAATTTTACACAGAGCCCCAAAAAGGCTAGAGCTGGCAACTGATCCTGAGAACATCATCCTTACAATGAAGCGTGGTGGTGGCAGCGTCATGCTATTGGGTCTGTCCCTTCTCTGTGTCAGGATCTGGAAAGTTTGTGAAGATAGAGGCCAAATTGGTTTTACATCCTGGACAAAAACTTGTTGAATTCTGCAAGAGACATGGGACGTCAATCTTCCTGCTGGAAAATGTCCCAAAAATACACCTCTAAAACCACAGTTGATTTGAATAAAAACAAAATGATCAATGTCCTGGGGTGTCGTCAGATCCAATTGAGATGTGGAAATAGTTGAAAATTGCTGTTCACTGAAGGCCCCAATCCAACTTAACGGATTGTGACTAAATTTGTATGGACACAGTCTATGCAAGATCTGGGACCATAATCACCAATTCCATGGAATAACTTAAGTGTGCATCCCATTGACCCCACCACAGATAGTGTATCTTCTTGGTGATGTTCTTCGAGACCTGTACTGCAGCCATCATCTTCTGTTGTTTGTTTTGAGGTTTTGCAGCCTGAAGTTTCATGTTCAATTAAATTTGAACAAAAGGCACATTTAATTGGATTTGAATCTGGGGATTGACTTCCATTTCTAATATCTCATTATTGAGCTTGTTTTATCTTATACAATTTGCAATAACAGATCCATTTATAATTCAACAATGACATTAAAAAAGAAAAATATTTTAATGAATCAGTGATAAATCACTGATTTGATAAATCAATCTATAATTTAAATGAATCGTTTGAGCCCTGAATCCAAGTTGTTTAGAGCAGAGAGCTCACTTCCTCCTCTGGCTCTGACATCCCTGCTCTTTCCGTTGCTCAACCTCCTCTGTCTCTCAGCCACAGCCACTCCCACCATCGGCCAGGGAGCCTCTCAGGGGTGGAGAGGAGCGTGAGCACCACACTGCCTGGACCAATCGCCGCGCGGCACTGCCACACCATCACATCTTCGTTTCCAAGGCAACAGGCTGGGCCGTTCTCCTGAAAGGCGCCGCATCATCACCGACCGTCCGCCCGGGGCTGCCGTAGAACCAGCAGGCATCGAGCAGCGGCCACGCAGCGGCTCCCGTCAGGCACCTCCCTCTCTCTCCGCTCACGCTGCACCGTTGTCTCCAACAACACTCAGGAAGCGCACGGGTGGAGTAAGGAGACGACTATGGTAGGTAGGTGAGGGCTTTTTGGTCTTGTCCGTTTGGCTGCTTGTGTTGCGTTAGTGCTTTGTTTTTGGTGTGTGTGTGTGTGTGTGTGTCTGTGTTTAATCCTCCCTAGCAGGTTGATTTAATGGGCTGTGTGATGCTAACGCCATTAGAATGAGGGAGACATTGGAGAAGAGGGAGCCCCTTTGCTTTGTTAAAGGGGCCTGGCCTGCAGAGCGGGGGGGGGGTGGGGGTGCCTGCCGCATACATAAACACCCCCGGTCCCAGCCCTAGCCCAGCTGGGATAGATCATTATCCGGATCGTCACGTCCTTTGACCGGCTCAAGGATGTAGGTTATAGACTGATGTTCTGTTGCTTTTATGGGACGGGTCATTCTCTGGCCGTCTCTCTAGGATCTATGTGATGTAGTTTCCCATCTTGTCCATTTCCATAGCTCTAATGGTGTGTGTGTGTCTGTCTGTGTGTGTGTGTGTGTGTGTGTGTGTGTGTTTGAGCATGACGAATCAAAACTCCCAGTGATTGTTAATACCCCCGGCCCCAGTGGCCTGTCACCCGACCCTTTCCCTTGCATGGCTGCCTCTCAGTCCCAGCCTGAATGAGCCTGGCCGGTCGGTGCTCGGCATCGTGGGGTGGGGTGGCGGTCCTCATCATCATGGCTCTGGCTAGGCCTCCGTCAGGCCTGGGATCCTCTGAGACCAGGCACCCTCCTGTTTATTAGGGGCAGAAACGGACCCTAATAACACTCCCACGCTGACAGGCTCCATTAATACATACCCAGACCTGCCTTTACATGCTTAGCAACTGTCCTGATTCATCCGGCGACAGCCAGCTCAGCTGCACAGATCATGAAGGATGTCCATGTTAGCCACACGCTTCATTATCACAGCACAGGGCTAGTATGGGGCCTGGCTCGCCAGCCACGTCCTGTATGTCATCATCAGCCCAGTTAGTCTGCTGTGTCTTCAGTGTGTTCCGTGCAGCCTGTTTTACGTGTGGTCTAGCGTGCATGCTGCGGCCTGGTGCCGAATGTTGTTGTTAGCTTAGCCTGTTGTGTTTCCCGTGTAAGCTGCAGTATGTGTATTGTCTGAGCTCCAGCCCTGTGCAGGAAGGTGTGGTGTCAGATTCACCAGTCATTATCGGAATCCCCTGTGTACTTTTCACCACCTGCTTCCTTCCCCGCTTCTCTGTTCACAACGGGATGGGATTTAGGTTTTTTGTCCTTTCATCTGTGTGTGTGTGTGTGCGTGCGTGTTTGTGTGTGAGTGAACGCCTGTTAGAAGCTTTCAATTGTTGTTGTTGCCGCAGTCAGACAGGAAACAAACACACAGGTTGTTTTGAGGTTGTAAAATATGAAATTTAGTTTGGCAGTGAACAGACTTGATAGGGAGTATTCATCTTAAAAGTCTTGAATATAACGTGTAAATATTGGTGAAGGTATTGGTCATGTCAGGTGTATGTTTTAAGTTTATGTCCTATTTCAAATGAAAAAATTATATGTGATGTATTTTGCAGTGTCATTCAATAGTTGCAGGCTATTTAACTGTAGGGCCTGTGTTTTTATTTTATTTTGTCAGGGCTGTATCATGTATTAATTTTTTTATCCCTCATGAGCAAAACATTTGCCCCCATTATATTATCTACCACATACCAGCAAAGGTATGGGGTAGATACACATACCAGAAAAGATCCAGTATTTTACCTACCAATGCTGGTGGACAATCCTGGTTTGGAATGGCCGGGTTCTGCCACACCATCTCTCCAACCTGTTTAAAACATCCTTCGGTTTCTCCCTATCAGATCACTGGACTGATTATTAGATTGTGGACTGAGTATCACTCAGGGTGTGGCAAAGATTGGTGGCCACATGTAAAGCCTTTCCACATAACATTCCGGATCCAAATCAAACAGCGTTTACTTGTACATTCTCTTCTCACATGATTCCTGCAGACAGGCTAACGTGGTTGTGTAAACAGGTCCGAACAGTACAGCTTGGTTTGGGTTGACAAGGTTAGGTTAATCACATTATCTTTGTCAGGTCACAGTAGCATGCTAATAGATGGATTGTAGCTCATAGGAAGGGGTAATTGATTGATTGATGGGACCAGGGGTAAAAGTGGACCCCCTGGCCATTCCAGGAAAGGACAACTAGTTGATAATTCTGACAGTACTTTTCCTGAAAATGTTTACATAACGATGGGTATAATTCAAATTATGAGTAAATAATGAGGGTGCCAGTTGAGTATAGACTATCACATGTGTCTGTCTCTGGTTTATATTTAGGCATATAGTCAAAATAGATGTTTAAAATGATATTTAAGCTCAATAGCAACCATACTTTTGTATTCATCTTTAAATGTCTACTCAAAAATAGTAAACCTGGGTCTCCAATCAGAGTCATTCCAAAATGGCTCCAGTGTCCGAGAGAAAGGAAGGAGCGACTGGCTACCGTTATCTCTTACTAATGAATTATTGAACAGTGCCTGTCGAATGATCGCACACAGAGAGAAGCAGGCTGGCAGATCTATGTTTGGGCCAAACCTAAACATAGTGTGTGAGTGTGTGTGTGTGTGTGTGGGTGTGGGTGTAAGTATGTATGTACGTTTGTGTGACATTATATTTGTTTGAGAGACGGAAAGAGAGAGGAATCTCTAAGATCCGACTTGAGATTGTGACTCACATGCGGTCTCCTCGCCTCCATGCCACTCCCTCGTTCACTGTCCTCCTTCACCCCTCCCTCCCATTTCCTCAACCCCCTCCTCTCCACCTGCAACCCCTTCCTGCCTCTGTTTACTCTCTCACTATCCTCCTCCACCCCTCCCCTCCTCTATTCCTTCTCCACTCTTGTCTCCTCCATTCCCACCCCTCCCTCCCTCCAAGCTTTCACTTTCCTCATCTGCTCTCCCTCCATCCCTCAGTCATTCTGGCTCTCTGCTACCAGGGCTTGCCAACAGACAGGCTAGCCAAAATCAACTGAATTTATTTTAGGAAATTTCTAAATAAAGAATTCAATGAATGACATTTTCCTGTACATTCTATTCTGTGCTTAGTTTTTGTCAATTTGCAGTGTTCCAAATTATTCTTTAAATAGTTCTAATTTTCTGCCCCCCCAACCACCCACTCAGGGCTGAATCCTGGTTCATATAGTGATGGTGTTGGATGCTGCTGTTCAAGTATCCACATCCACAAAGTAAAGATGCAGTCTGAGCATTTGGCGATTAACTAAATGTTTTAAACCTCCCACTTTTGGGCTGGATGTTTGAGCGAATTAGAATCAGTATAATACATAAATTAGCCAAGGAATTCCACTTTCAGAAATAAGTAGTTTTGAAGATAGTGGTGCTCGACAGCACCACTATTACAGCAGGTAACCTTAAATCACAGAGCGTATCTTTAAGTACTCACTGTCAAAATGCATGTAAAGAAATGCACTTTACTTAGGTAGTGCCGTATCTCAGATAACTGGTTAAATTAAATGGATAATGAGATGATAGTTGGAGCTATATTGTTAGATTAGCACGGCATAAGTGTTTGTTGGAAAAATCCACTTGTTCTAGCGTACCTGCTATTATATAGTTGGACAGCTATGAAAAAGGGTTGTTTCATATCAGACATGTAAAATGTGGGGTCCCTCAGGGCAGCAGCCTTGACCAGTTACTTTTTAAAATTGCTTAGGACTTGCCTGAGCTAGAATGGTGTTGTATGCTGATGACACCCAACTTAACATTTCTCCCAAAGCCAAAAAAGTTATCAAAATTGGTCATTAGAAACAAACTGGTCCTGCGTAGAAAAGTGATGCATAAATTGTGTGGCCGTTGAGTGGGTTGCCTACTAGGACTGAACTTGGATAAACAGTTATGATGATCAGTTCATACTTGCAAGCGTTTTGTAAAGATACGGTGAAGTAGTTGTGAAATGTGGTCTGCATTTTTGACACCTTGGTCAATTGTACACGTTTTTCAGGCTCTGGTCTTTTTTAACTGCTGTCTTGTAGGATGGTCTGGTGTGATAAATCTACAGCCGGGTCAATTCAAAACAGTATGGGTTCCCCTCCTAGGCAGTTTAAAGTTAAAGGTCGCTGCACAGTCTACGCAAATGTCATTACTAGAGGAAGTCCCTACCATCAATACACACTTCATGACTTCAGATTGTGTATAAATGTCATTTAACAACAGGCCTGCTTCTCTGTCTTGGTTTGGGGATGATGACCCATTCTCCGTTTTAATGGGAGATATCAGTATTTGGTTGTATTTCTTTCTTAGGCTCCCTCCTGTGGGCAGGAGCTGCTGCTTCAGGAGGAGCTAATGGGGATCCAAATAAATAATCATTTCAACTACTTCTTTAAGAAAGTACAGATTAAAGTAAACATACATCTTATAAATTGGCTATCTTAGACGCATTGTACAGAGGAAACAACCTTTTACCCCAAAGTTCCTCTAAGCAATTTTTATTATCATTAATGAGAGAGAGAGAGAGCTCTCAAGGTTAAAGGCAATCGATGCCCATTCTATCCTATCTTTATGGTTGTCTTTGTACAGTAACTAGATACTCCTTTGCATATCTCTGTTTATGTCCCTGAGGGCTCTCTTCAGAAGACGTCTATCTTTACCACAGTAGAGGGAGAGACATGGGTGAAACAGGGAGACAGGAGAGAGAGGAGGGGATAGACAGGAGGACAGATACGAAGGAGAGATACCAAAGGGGAGAAATAAGAGAGAGACATTAGTAGAGATAGGAGGGAGGGACAGATAAAGGAGAAGAGAGGAGCTAGAAAGGGAAGAAAAAGTGGGATGATGAGAGAGGACAGGGAGAAGGACAGAGAGAGAGGGCGGCTCTACTCTACCTGATACCTTGCAGGGGTGGACATCTTCCAGAAGTGCTGCATCTGGCAGAGCTAGGGTTCCATGAAGGTCATGGTGAAAACGCTAGCGATTATGAACCGAATGATAATGACTTCTTTATCAGCATTACCAACCAACATCATGTCACGTATCCAATGCAGAGCTTTTGAAGTTGCTGTTTTGCTTATTTGAAATGCACACACAGATTTTCTGTATTTAGCTGTTTGCATAAACAGCAAACAGCTGATTCACCTTAAACAGTAGCTGTTAGTAATGACCATGTATTGCCTTGTTTGCGTGTTCAATCGTACAGAAAGCGAAGCTACTGAAACGTAATTTATTCAAGGAACAACAAATGATTGTGCCCTTTCATTGTCCTCATAGAATCCAGTTTTGATTAATGTTGGGGGTCGCAGGACATGGTAAATAATGGATTTGTCCAGTACTGCCTGGGTCGCAGAGAGATCCTGGATAACATTCACAATGTTCCACAAAATTAGGAATTATAGGATCTTCAAACATTGTTCTCTGTTGGATCCTATTTCCCAACAGATTCTGGGTTGTGTTCATGAGAGACAAGAATTCTAAACGGACTGAAGCAGGGTGGCACTGTTTATTTTGGTGAGAAAGATGTTTTGCTGAAAACAAGCCTTGATAAACAGGTGCTCACCGATCACCACCCAGAGTTGTCAGGTTGCATCTGCATAACCTATTTCCTGGAGAACTTTTACTTTGATTCATTTGGCCTAAACACAACAGAAAAACATGTCCTAGTGGTCCTTAGAGGGATTCTAGATGTTACAGTCATGTGTAAAATCAAGGAGGCTGCTCAACACTGGGCAGCTGTCGGCCGTCAGAGCCTCACCTCAGCATTGCCTCTTCCAGGGTCCAGAAGCCTCTGTTGGAAACAGTCAACAGTCAACAGTCAACTCAAATGACGCTGCCGCCAGGCCACTGTCAATCACAGAAGGGCTGAAAACAGGTTTCAAATGGGCTTTGGGTCAATTGCTTTGTCACAGTTTCTGCAGTCTGCAGTCATTGAAGTCGTAAGCAAAGTGATTGAACTCTGACCCACTGGTGCTCTGGTCAAAGGTTGCCGAACAGAAACTGCTGTACTGTATAGATTATTGATGATGAGCCTAAGGGTTTAGACCGGTTGTTAATGGAGACTGCAACGAGACCATGGACCGGGTGGATTTAGCATATAGATATCTGTCACTGAAACTGAACCAAGAGGTATGAGTGACTTAAAGAGCGTTCAGCCAAAGTGTTCAGGGTCAACGCGCAGAGGATCAACCTTTCGGAACATGTCTTAACACAGTCTGCTTTATATTATCACCATCATAACATAGCTTATAACACAGTGTGTTATGTCTGTTCATTACAAACTGGTCCAGGAATGTTAAATGGGGAATTTAACCATCGGTGGTCAATTAACAACCTCACACTTTTTTCTATTACATGTTAAAAAAGTAGCCAAATCTAACCAACTGCAGAAAAATTTCATCCTGGAAGAGAAATCCCTATCAAACACGGTTAGGCTCCGTTGTTACAGCCATGTCTAAAATGAATAGCTATGTGTTTTACATAACAGCTGTGTGTTTTAGCCTCAAATCTCAATAGTTACTGTTCTAAACCTGCAGTATGCTAAAGAAGCTGTTCATCAATTCCCACAGCCACTATTTAGCAAGATTCAAGGAAAAATCCATCGATCTGACTTAGCTAGCTGGCTATTAGTACCCTATCTGTCTGGGTACTAAGGATGAGGGAGGGAATGAGCCAAAGCAGGAAGTGCGTCTGTACAGAGTTGTTGTTTTAAGAAAGAGGAACGTTTTTGACGGCTAGATTTATCAAGATAAATTGGTTCTGATAGGAACATTGTTGAAAGACATCCAAAGGACAACCACAAGTTCAGACAAACTGACTTGTTGTGTGATTGGTATATTTGTAGTGTGAGCCACTTTGCAAAATAAAAGAAATCACAAGTGCCTATTATGTCTCATTTATCCTCCATTACACATTCTGACGTAATAGTGTGTTGTGTGGCACGGAAATACAATTCAAGTGCTCATTCTGGCAAATTATATGTGAAACAAATCTCACTAACTTAAAAATCTGTCAATCATGATACATACACACCACCACAGGGTCCCCCAGGGTGAAATTCCCCTTTTAAAAAGCCTGGTTATATAGCGGTCTGTGCTCCCAGGTTTTCTGTATTGGCTACATCTGATCATATCATGATTAATGTCATCTAAAGTTCTGTGTCACTGCTATAATTAGTTATGCTTACCTGTTCCAATGCTTTGAGACTCATGGTTGGCACTTGGTTTCTGTCCCTGGGCTGATTTCACATCTCTTCATTAAGACTGGGGTGTAATTGGCTTTTGGGAACAGCCAGGGGAACAAGAGTGAGAGAGAGCCTGACCCATTTAGGGACTGCTAATTGGACTCATTAAGCACCAGAGATTTTCAGATTCTTCAGAAATTATGATTATGTGTCATTTACAGTGACTGTCACAAAGACTAGTACTGGTGGTCACAAGCGCGTTTGTTTACTATCCTTAACAGAACCCCAAAAATGAGTCAGTAACTGAAAAAGTAACAATGAAAGTGAGGCAGTCTTGCTTCAGGCTGATATTCAAGCTACTCTCTGCCCGATTGTATTAAATCTGCCAATAGCCATTTTTTGGATTACATTTGGATCGATGTAACCTACAAAAGCACACATTATACTAACAACTGTGACATATTAGTTTGTTCAAGACATAAGGGGAACATAAGCATGATGCCACCATAGACAAACACCTTATTGTGTTGGTTAATAATGCTTGGCAAATGCCCTTAGGCCTAAAGTGCTCCGCTGGCTGTAAGGCGCCAGCCTGCTGGGAGACCGCCCCCAACCCTTCCAAAGCAATTTATCTTTCACTTCTTTCACTTTCTGTTAATAAAACGTCCGTCCTCCGTTACCTGTGTCTCTGACCCATTAAAGTCCATAGGTCCTCTCTCGTCTTCCAGTTTGTGGATGGCAGCAGGCAGTGGCAGCAGTCCTTCACAGTAAGCCTGCCTAGATGCTGCTCCAAGGTCAGTTTGTCTCTCAGTTCTTAATAATGGTTCAGATTGATGGTGCGGTAATCTGAATCTAATTCTAGATCTGTTGACGGGGGCCCTTTAAGAGGCTGGTCATTTCCTGAGCCCATCACCTCTGAGTGAGGTCATGGCTCTGGATTAGGCAGATTCCCCTTCGCGATGACAATTCTTCGGTCATAAGCATCACATGAGTCAAAAGTGGCCGCCGTCCCAACTGGCTCATGTAGATCATGTAAAACCCTTTCTTCAAAGATGGTAAAAGAACATCTAAAAGGATGAGGTCAGATGCTCATATGTATCTACGGACTGAAAGGATGAGGTCAGATGCTCATATGTATCTACGGACTGAATGGATGAGGTCAGATGCTCGTATGTCTCTGCGGGCTGATGCTGTTTAGGTGACTAACCAATGATTGTCTAACAGGCGTGTCAGTGCTCCGATTTACAGGCTCACTTAGTCTAGGTTTTCCCCCAAAACAACGAAACGCCTGGTGTTTTTATACATGGAGAAAGACGGAGAGAGATTTAAAGAGAGGTAAAGAGATTAAGTATTCACACATTTTCTGTCCTCCTCAGCACTCTTTCCGGAGTGTCATAATAAAGACTGCACTATCTCTCCAGCAGAAACCATTGTCATGGCCTGTTACTGTCCAGAGCCAGGGGAGGAGAGAGAGAGGGAGGGAGAAAGATGTTTCAGATGGGAGGAGCTTGGGCCTGCAGTGGTAGTGTCTCTCCCTCCTCCCTCCTCCTGCCTCTCCCCCTCCCTGTCTCTCTGGACCACATGGTTGGGGAACGGTGCTATGCTGTGGCTGTCACTCCAGCCTGGCAGAGAGGCAGACTGTTTGTCAGACGTGAAGCCCGAAAAACTAAACGAATGGATTTACTCTCATCAAGTGGAACTGATTTGGCCGGGCTTTTCCTCACCTGGCTTTAACCTCTCAGCACTGTGGGATTGCCTTTTTTGGCCCGACCGACAGGGAGGTATGCCAGGGCACAGGGTCTGTGTGGAGGAACATGGGCGTTATGGGATCCGTCATGGTCTTCTGTCAGGACGGTGTGTAACCTGTGAACGGCAGTGTGTCGGCTGCGCCTCTGGC
Source organism: Esox niger (assembly GCA_016801105.1). NCBI lineage: Eukaryota > Metazoa > Chordata > Actinopteri > Esociformes > Esocidae > Esox > Esox niger. The sequence continues at coordinate 2,174 of JACXGJ010012001.1, read as the reverse complement.
TGTTATATTAGTGCATGTGTGGGTTCTACTAATGCCCACGTGGTGAATGGAGCTCAGGGAGGAGTAAAGAGCAGAATTGTCAGAGCAGAGGCCTGCTTTTCGTTGTGTTTTGTTCTTCCCCATTGGTCAGAGGTGTCAGTGCTGTAAGAGGTTCACATTTAGTGAGAGAGAGAACCAGCGTTTCCTTTTGTTTGCGGTGTCTTGAAACAATTCTGTATAAACGTTAATGGCTAAAATGACTAAAAACTGCAGAGACCTGCTAATTACCTTGCAAGTTGTTTCATTTATGCAGTAAGAATTGCCATTGAATTCATTGAAAATACTTGGCTTAAGAAGATCATTATTTTTCTGATAATGGAAGTGATGTATCGTCAATTGGGGCTAACAAAAGAAACCCAAATGTTGCACAATGCAGAAAATGTACTAATGAGTTAAATACTTTTTGGGGGATTGAAGTTTGATTGAACTGTGTTCAACAATTGGAAGTGAGTAAGCCCAGTTAAAAGGAAAGTATTTGTTGCTCCAGTACTCCAGCTTACCACAACATAGGAGGCAGTCTCCTAGAATAGTTAAGAGAACTATAGTCACCAGTGCATCGCATTGGTTGGGACCATTATTCAGGCACCAACACTATAAACAGATAGTAGAACTCCTCATAACGGTCGAGTCAACCTTAAAAGCACAAAATCATGTTTTACAGGAAGTAATGTCTGGTATATTGGGTTCATCATTGAAGAGAATATAATTTTATTAACTCAAGCCGTCCATTAAAATGTGTGTGTGTGTGTGTGTGTACTGTGTCAGTGGCAGCAGAGACAACAGTAATGTGAAATGCATTGTCATCTCCAGAATGAGCAGTGATATTTTCGGAATTAGGCTGAATTATAGGATGTTCACGAGGTTAATACGTATGCCTTCATTCACGAGCCACTGTGTGGTCCGCTTTTTACTGGACGATAGAGATCAGGTCTGTTAGAGTATGGGGATTTCTCATAGGTCGATGGAGCCATCCGTCAACTTATGATGATTTTTCACTGGTTCACGGAGGCCTAGCATTGTAATTGTGCTGTACACCAATAAAGCAGCAGGATGCACTGCCTCTCCCAAACCATTGATTTCCAATGACTTACTCCCAGCCTCTCCATGCTATCAGCAAATGTTGTATTTCCACTCACAGAACTGGGGTGAAGAGGCAGCTTAACCTTGTTGGCAATATTGTTAGTAGCTGCGTCAAAAAAGATCCCACCCAAAGAGTGGCTCTGTGTGATTTGTGTCTTGTATCATGATGACACATCATGTCCTAACTTCCTTATGGGTTTGTGTAAATGTCGAAAGCAGTTCATGTCATATACAGCTCTGGAAAAAGTCAAGGAGTCCACTGCACCTTTTTCTTTCCTTTCAGAAACATTTGAAAAGGAAGGTTTTGAGTAAGGAAAACAAGTATTCAATTTGCACTTGTCTCTTAATTTTTACCCTTCAGTTTCTCACTCAAAACCTTCCTTTTCGACTTTTTTGGAAAGGAAAGAAAAGCGGTTTTCGGAGCTGTATGTTGCACATACTGTGTCAATTACATGATTACAGAGGAAATATTTTGTCAGTTGTCTATTATGGGGTGAGCACATTTTTAGAGTGTGGCTGTCAGCTTTGTTTGCATTGATAAGGCCTCTTTTATCTTTCCCATTTTCTCTCCTTTATTGATAAATAAATGCCTAAGAATATATATCAATTCCAAATGGTTGCGATACATGGGGAACTGTGGCAAATATAGGAACAGATTGCTAAGCATGACTGGTGTGTCCTTTTTTAAAATTTAATCTGTATTTTGACTGGGGGTCATGCTGAAAATAGATATAAATATCCACATAATATTGGTTGGTATTGGTTGGTATCATGTTGGTATTGGATGTTAGGGCTGTCAGTCAGAATTTAAAACCGAGATTTTTCACAGCTTTAGAAAGCCTGTTATGATGACCAGACCTCTCTATTACTGTTGGCCTGTCCCAGGTTAAAAGTCTCCATAGAAATGTTTGTTGTTAGCCCTCAGAAACAAAAAGTAACTGAAGTTAAATCGCAGTTGACTTTTAAATCTTCAGACACTGATTCCGCATGAGGATGAGGTTAGGGAAACTGACTGGTGACAGGGTGAGGATGAGGTTAGGGAAACTGACTGGTGA
>JACXGJ010012000.1:0-18744 GCA_016801105.1 Esox niger | reverse complement strand
TGTTTATCCCTGTTTCTTACCCCATCCCATTACCATGACCCACTGTTTATCCCTGTTTCTTACCCCATCCCATTACCATGTCCCACTGTTTATCCATGTTTCTTACCCCATCCCATTACCATGTCCCCCTTTCCCCCTTTTTCTCTCCCCCTTTCTCTCTCCCCCTTTCTCTCTCCCCCTTTCTCCCCCTTTCCCCCTTTCTCTCTCTCCCCCTTTCTCTCTCTCCCCCTTCTCATGCACACCCCTTTGCTTATCTCCCTGTTTCAATTGTTCCCTCCTGGCTAGAATTCCACAGCTCCCGTGTCTGTAAACTCTCCCTTGTTCTTGGGGATGTTTTAGCTTTTAGGGTGCCCATGATTACGTCGGTTGGAGGAGGGGCACTAATTGCTTCAGTTTTCCCACGGTACAAATGAGACTGCGATCAGTCGTCTCCCTGCCGGCCTCCGGGGGATTAATCAGGCCTCCTGCTGCTTTCTGCTCTCCAGACATTTAAATGTCAAGCGGGTGATATTAAAAGGATTACACACATGTGTACACGGATGGATGTGCCGCTTCCCACACACACACACACACACACACACACACACACACACACACACACACACACACACGTCTCAGCCCGCTCCCTTCTCTCCAGCTTTCTGCCGTGACCCCATCGAAACGGCCCGGAGGATTACGCCGTCCTGGAGGCCCCAGTTGGAGTTCAGTGTCCGTGACCTGGTCTCCGTCAGGGTGAAGGAGGAGGGGTGGTCCTACCTGGTGCTCACTGTCCGAGGGGTGGAGCTACCGGCTCTGCACTTCCACCAGGGGGGGAGTGAGGACTTCCTGAACTGCCTTGGGCGACACCTGCAGCTTACAAAGTATGTAGATAAGGGGGTGGTGGTGTTGGTGTTGTTGTTGTTGTTGTTGTTGTTTATAATGATGTCAAGATGCCACTCACAGAATACGAAACCGTCAAGACAATCGTATTTTGTTCTTATTGTTTTTTTTCTTGTGCCCTGGTCTGGAACGGAAATGCATCTAATACTGAGCATCCACACCTGGACAGACAGACAGACAGACACTAATAGACTGAGCTGAGTGTCCACACCTGGACAGACAGACAGACAGACAGACAGACAGACAGACAGACAGACAGACAGACAGACAGACACTTATAGATTGAGCTGAGCATCCACACCTGGACAAACAGACAGACAGACACTTATAGACTGGGCTGAGCGTCCTCACCTGGGCAGACAGACACCATAGAACGGATGTTGAGTCGCAGGTCCCAAATGATTCCGACTGAGCCTATTTACAGGTGCTGGTCCAGTGGTAGGGAGCAGAGAGCCAGGGAGCCATGCAAGACCCGGTCTGAGAGTGGTTTCGGTACCTTTTACACTGTGTCCATTTCAGAGGGTGGGGGTTGAGCAGGGGAGAAATGACAGGAGGGTGGGGGGTCCGGTGAAAGAGAAGCTAGATGGAAAGCCTCACATATATTCCCAGCAGGATTTCAGTTATCCGGTAATGGCTGGCTTTTGCTTGAAAAAAGTAATTGAAAGCAGATGAAATTGTAAACCGGCCAAATTGTCCGGGGCTGCCTATCACGCAGCCCGACTTCCTGCTTCAGTAACATTCTCTCGGTCCTTACGTGCCTGCGCTTGCTGCTGGGGAGAAAGCCATAGAAGAGCTGTTCATTGAAAAGATGCAAGCATTTTCTCATTAAAGTCTAGCAAGGTTTTCAAGTGAAGGCGTGTGCCTGTGATGAAAAGCCTACAAGGGAAATGGCTTCTATATTTACACGTTTTTAATATGCTGGTGGCCAAAATGCCAGGATTGTTGAGGCTGTCACAAGTTGAAGCAGTAAATTTAATTGACATAGCAGGAACAGTACCGAGTAGAAATGAATGCATTGAAGAAGTCGCTCCTCTGGCTATCTTCCTATTGGTTCCTCTTCGTAAACTTGTTGACTGATATAACGCATCAAGGTGAGAGATGAAACGGCTTCCTTGTATATGATGGTGAATAAGGATGTTAGGGGTGAAACACCTCTTTTCACCAGTAGAGGGCAGTATATTTCAGGGCTTTGATGAGAGAAATCTATGATTAGATGCCACCTCCATACAGAAGCCTATTTGAAAATGTTGTGAGGAAAAAATACCTTTATTTTAAAGCAACCAACAAAGGTAAGCATCTGGAGTTTGCTAAATGGTAATGCCACTAAAATTGGAACCGGGTGCTTTGGTGAGAGGAAAACAAATTATAACTCTTTGGTCAGAAGAAACAAAATTATACCTCTTTGTTCAGAGGAAATGAAAATTAGAGCTCTTTGTTGGAAGAAACAAAATTAGAGCTCTTTAGCACACATGTTTGGTTTGGTGTCGAAAGAATAGTGCAAATAAAGAAACCCTCATACCTACTGTAAATCATGGTGGTGGATCTTCAACGCAGCCCCTGTTATGATTAAACTGCATCAGCAGACTAGCGGGTGTGATTCTGGTCATTCAGACTAGCGCGCGCGATTCGGATCATTCAGACTAGCGTGCGACTAGTGTGTGTGATTCGGATCATTCAGACTAGCGCGCGACTAGCGTGTGTGATACGGATCATTCAGACTAGCGCGCGACTAGCGTGTGTGATTCGAATGATTCAGACTAGCGCGCGACTAGCGTGTGTGATTCGGATGATTCAGACTTGTCAGCGACTAGTGTGTGTGATTCGGATCGTTTTCTTGCTGCATAACCTGGCTGTGCTTTGGCTCGTTAAACGATGGCCTCACGTGAGAGGAATTCATGGTCCCTTCATTCATTGCAGTTGTCCAGGACCAGAAGACACAAAGCGTCCCATCTGGGTTTGTCCCCCCTCTGGGACATCTACACCCATAACTACGCCGGATGACACTGCCGAATTCAAACGGCACGCTGTTCATTCACCTAGCAATGGTTAAAAGGGCACTGTGTCTTTTTCGTCATTTACTGTTGAGCCTTAAAAGTTACCGCCTAGTCTCTTTGCTTCTGCGAGCCCGGCCGAACCCGAAATCTAAAATAACGGTCTGTCCGGTGACCATGTCTGTTTCCGGCGCCTTCCATCCTCCTAGCTGAGGCTCTCGGTGTGTGAGTAACCATAGCGACGGTTCCAGTGGTGAAGAGAGCCTCTGAGCTAGACCCGGGTCTGGGTGGACCGACGGCAGCTCTATCCAACGTCCAACCTGCACCACCTGGAACGGTGCTGAGGGGATGTGTATCGCCCCATGCCGAAGCACCAGGCGTTCTTGGTATGCCGTGACCTGGATTTGAACTTGTAGCCATGCGGTGAAGCCATACTCCATCAGGGACTTGGACTGCCCTCTTGGGAGCCATAAGCTAGCCGTAACCCAGTGTATACAGTGTCAGAATCCAGCGGCGTAAACTTGGGTAATAGATCTGTTTAGGTCTATTCACACAACAGATTTTTTTAACCCACATTTTCATTGTAATAAGATTTAAATAATATGTAAATACACTTTTCAGTTTACAGTTGCAATGTGATTTTAATGCGCTGACAAAGCTCGACGATAGGCAGGAAAAATTGCGAGCGCAGCAAGATATAATAGCATTCAGTGTCAAAAACGGTCTGAACGGGCAAATGCTATTTCACTGCACTTTACTTGAACCAGTTAATGAGATTGAAGAACCCCTGCCATTCCATTTATTTGAACTACATCGTCGCTAACGCACCCCATTAAAACCTTCTACTGATCTTCATGCCTTCAATTTGACAATTTCAGGGCTACAGCGTAATTGTATGAGGAGAGGTTTGAGTATATTTGGCCTCCGTTACACAACGAAATATTCTTATATTTTACTCAATCAGTCCACAAGTATGTAGGTCATGTCGTCAACTGGGTGTGATACGGGGTACGGCATGAGTGGTCTGTTTAATGTCCCGTGGACGTCCGTTTGCCAGATTTCTCAGGCAATATTAGCCTGTTACTGCCAACATTCTGCTGACTGACATTATTTACACTGTATTCTATGGTAGCGTGAAGGCAGGGACAGTAAAGGTCACAATGTAGAGATAACCCTGTCGGGTGTTGGAAGTTGCATAGGGCTCAGCCCACATGACTGTTATATCGCAGGCCGTTTGGCGTTTCTTTTACACTGATTAGAATAACCGCGATCGATGAAAGTACATTAAGGCTCGCCGACCATGGCTATATTTGTTTTGTTGTTTTTTTACCGGTCTGTGAAATCAGTGATGATATAACCCACCCACGTTGCAGAACCGTGAGAACAGTCTTTAGCATTTAAGCGTAGCAGGCAGGGTGTGTGTGTGTGAGTGTGTGTGTGCACATGCGTGTGTTTTTGTGTCTGTGCGTGCATGCGTGTGTGTGTGTGTGTGTGTGTGTGTGTGCGAGCGCGTGTGCGCGCGCGTGCGTGCGTGTGCGTGCGTGTGTGTGCGTGTGCGTGCGTGTGTGTGTTTTTGTGTCTATGCGTGCGTGCGGGCGTGCGTGCGTGCGTGTGTGCGTGCGTGCGTGCGCATGTTAGAGTGGCCAGCCAAACATGCAACATGAATGTAATTTATAAGAGGCTTCATTCCTCATCAACCAGTGATTGATGGTTGTTATGCAACAGAGCCAGGAAGGATGCACACACGCATGCAAGATTGTGGTGCGTGCGTGCGTGCGTGCGTGTGTGCGTGTGTGTGTGTGCCCTCCCTGCCTCATTACATTATTTTATTGGACCAGTCTTGACCCTTTTTAGTCGGTCTGTGGTTCTAATTACCATCCAACTATGGACCCTTGTCCAAATATGCCATGACCCATTTTTCTGTGATAGCAGTGGTAGCTTTGTCTGTTGCCACTCTTGTCATTTCGTCCCGTTCATTTTTTCCAGTAGGGAATTTAGATGTGTGTATTCCACCGGGCGTTGCTCATGTAAACCCTTCACCTCCATATGATGGTGAAGCTAAGGTTCATAGCCGTCCACGAGAACCGTTTCTGACCTTTCAGGTCAAGGGAATTTTGCCCTCTGACCCCTAGTGTACATTTCAGAATTTGTTGGTACCTTGAACCTTTTTCGGAATAAGTTGGTTCTGCACCATTTTTGGCGCTTTCTTACACCATTAGAATCATATAAAGTCTTTGTGTGACACCCCGGCCTTGTGGTCGTATAGTTTACATCCCTGGGAACATTTTAAAATGTATGTAGGCAAACTGTTTAAAAAGTATCAGGGTTTCCTTTTCAAAGCAATTTCTCATAAGTAATTGCTAAAGTTACCTTGACCTGAACATTTAGCCAAACCTGTCTGAGAGATAGCTGTGAATCTAAGCTTTCCAATGATATGTGATTTATATGGTGTAAGTGAGCAGTGCCTTTTCTGAATAGGGTAAAATTCCTGTGGTAGAAATGAATTAGATGGTAGGATGAAAGAAAATGGTTGTAACGCACAGAAAAACACACCGTCGCTGCACTTTATAACCTTCAGATTTTCTGGGTCTGTCTCATGGACTGAAAGTACTGTGCTGCACAGGGAATAAGATGCCATTTGGCGAGCGTTCCAAGGCTTACCCAGTTACATCTCAGCCCCTGTACTTCTACAGTAGGGATGCATAAATGTTATTTTTCTCCTTAGGTATATTTTCTTTCACCAGGCAGTTTAACATTTCCTCAATGGTCCCTAGCAGCCTGTTTCCCTTCTTTAATGGCAGAAATAACTGCTGTCACACTTTGTCCGTGTCCCAAATGGCACCCTGTCCACTGTTAAGTCCCCTTTGGCCCCTTGCCCATGGTGGTGTCCTACATATAGTGAATTGGGTGCCATTGGGGATGCAGGCTGAGGGATTTATTTGTATGCGGATGGTTGCTACGCTGCCCCGTCAGCCATTTCTCTTATGGGCTATACATGCCACGGCGCCGAGATGGAATTATTCATCGTCTCCCCCCTTCAGTGGATCTGACGGCTGTGATGGTCCTGATTCAACAGCGTTTCAGTGCTAACGTTTCAGTGCTAACGTTTCAGTGCTAACGCCACGGGGTGATCCGTGCTCTGCTTGTGGCCGTAAACATCTTGAGGGGCTACTCCTCGTCACCCTCACACAACCGCTGGACGAGAAGGCCAGAGTGCCGCCTAAAAGGAGGTTACCGCGTTTACCCGGCGAAAAAAACTGTCAGGTTGTAGCCGGCAGGTTCAATGGAAACCGTGGGTGTTGTTCTCCTCGCTGGTGGCAAGCCGAGCATGAGCGCGCTTAATAAGCCTGTAGATACGCTTTGGGCTTATTCCGGACCGGTTTTGGCTGGTGCTAACCCTCCCGTTTCGCACCATCCCATCTGCTGTAGCTCCCCGGGTCACGCTGGCTTAGTTCATTTTACTGTGGTTTTTAAAGGACTGATGATTCAACAATAAATCCGTTTGGCTGCTAGTAGGAAGTGGCATTCGAGTGAGACTTTTGTGTCTTTACAATGAGGGCTGAGGATGTCACTGTACTTTTGCCTAAGCACTGGCTACAGATGAGACTGGGTGGAAGGAATTGGGTTGGCATGGAGACGTTTGGTATATAGACAGATTATGGTAAACGTAATCAGAACATTAGCTAAATGCTAGGGGTTCTTGGTGGCTAATGGGTGGGCTAATGTGACTCTCAGAATGACGACCCATGTAGGACTCAGGGCCGCACGTTCTGTTTCTTAATGAAATGGGTTTTTAAGAAATATATGAAAATGTCCCAGCACTGTTCTACGCTCCAAATACGATCAAACAATAACTAGGACATTAAATATACGTCCGCTTTTATTTCACGGTGTTTGTGCATTGTGTTTTCTACTATTTGAGTGCGCCAAAAATATTGGGACGCATGGCTTGACGAAATGAAACGTATACACTCTCCCTGTATGTCACTGAATGGCTAAGGCTAAAGGGAGCCGAACAAAAAGAGAGTGAGTTTAGATCCCATAGGGGTTTTTTTGTTCCACAATGGATGAAATTCCCTGACTGTTGATATCTCCCCGGGGTTGGTAGTCATATTCACTTCCACAGTAAAACCGAGGGGTTTCAGGGATTAATGAGTTGAATAAGGTCTGGTTGGATTATATCAGGTGTAATGGGCTCATCCCAAAACCTTCAATTCCACCCTAAACCCTGAATAGGTGTTCTCATACACAACAACCAGCCCATTGCAATTAGCTGTCATTTGTAACGAACCTTTCCCTTAATATCATTAACGGCTGTTTTACTGTGAGAGGAATCAACAACACTAGCAAAATGAGCCGTGGCTGGAACCGCGTGACGAATGGCGCTCTGTTCCTTACGTGCCAATAAATAGTACTTCTTTTGACCAGGGACGGGTGCCATTTGGACTGGGAACATAAAGAAGAAATGGATTCAAATGAATGAGGACGGTGAAAACCCCGTTCCCAGTTAATGCAAAGTTTAACTATAGTATTTAAGTCTTTTGTCAGCGTTCAAGTAGACGCACAGGCCTCTCTCAGATGTGTATTAAAAAGACTGGGAATGAAGTTGAGGATTCAAGTCGTGCAGACTGAAAATAAAAGTAAAGGCCGTCGCTCCGCAGCACAGAATGCAATTATGTGCACATCATTTAAACCCTACATTCAGTAGAAAGTACTACATTGACAACATATCAAATGTTGAAACTGAGAAATGTTTGAAATTGATCCCAGCAACATGTTTTAAAAGAAACTGCGACGGAGGCAACAAAAGACTGGAAATGTTGTGTAATGCTAAAAAACAACCTGGTGTAACATCTCGCAACTAATTAGGTTAATTAGAAACACTCTAATGCTGACCATTATATAGAGGTTTTGGAGCGACATACGCTTGTAGTCATGCTTCCAAAATGGGTGGCAATCCAGTAATTCCAAAACCAAGAAATCACTTTGACATGTTTTTGTGGAGAATAATGAAGGCTCCAAAGCAAATGTTTTCTTCTTGTAGACATTTCTTTGTGGCTGCTAATCTTCTGAATGAATAGTTCATCCGGGGTTTGCCTACACATTAACCATTTTAAAGCGATATACTCCGTAATGTTTTTTCTGGCCCCCTTCGTGCCCTGGGTGTCCAGGGACAAGTCAGAACAATGGAACACAATGGCCACACAGATCAAAGTACTTTCCTCGTCTTGCAGGCAATGGTGTGTAAATAAAGAAGCATTGCAAAGAAAAGTAGGAAATGGGCGTCCAATATACATTGATACAAACAACCGAACGCCTCCTACTGTTCCTCCCTTTCAACCTTCATCTTGTTCTTGGAGGTTCTACCAGGCTCTGATATTGCCCCATGACCTTGGGTGCTTCATCATTCCCAGGCAGCTGGCTCTCTGTCTCTGAGAAACTGGCAAATGGGAAGCCTACCTGACTCCCAACACTATCTCCATTCTCACCCAGCTATTGTGCCATCGTGTGCTGACCCAGCCTGCTACTCCATGCTCTGTTCCAGAATCTTCCCACTCATGCACCCAGTTGGTTACTTGGCTTACCTCCTTCACATAAGTGTGTCCAGTCTGTCCTTGGAAAAGCCCATCGATCAGGTCTTTTAGGTCTTGCTTCTCTGACAATTGCGCATCTAACTTCAACTCTTCAAAAATTCACGTACACATTTTCTTTACTCAAAATCGTACTTGTTTAATATGCAGTTTATAATTCATGTATACAATCAGTGTACATTTATTCACTCATATTAATAGCTTTTTATACTGCATTATTCTTCCACAGAATGTGCGTAAGAGTAACGGCTGTTCTTTCTGAACCAGAATATGAGGCCTTAAATAAATAGGTCTCACTCACATTCATACACTGAAAAGGTGCTTTTTAAGATAAATATTTCCTACTTTTTGAAAGGAAAACTTTGCATTGTAAGTAATGATCATTTGTATTTTATTGACATCAGGAAACACTAGGCAGTTACTTTACTGTCCTCTACATCACGATCCTGGTAACTCTGTATGCTGTATGTATTTAATTTTTAATGGATCCATTATTTCCCAGTTTTTAATCTAGTAGCAACAACTACATTGGCATGACTGGGCTGCTGTGTTCAGTCCTGGTGTGACAGAATGCAAAGGCAGGATCATTCTAGAGTGTTCTTGCATGATAAATAACTACAATATCAGGGGCAAGAATGATAACGGGATGAAAGCGATGTGTGGGCCTTCAATGTGATCGTAAATCAGAGCCACACTAAATATGCACAATCTATGTGTGATCTGTCTTCTAAGTTCGCCTTGGAATTCATCTTCTTGTGAATGTTTCCAGGAATCTTTTTAAAATCGCAACATTCAAATATATAGCTTCTGAAATAATCCACAATAGTTACCATAGATGCTGTAGATGGAGACACAAAATCATTTTCATTTGAATGGCCGTTGATTTATGAAACCAAAAGTATGTGATTGACCCTTTATATAAAATAGGTCCTTGAAAGATTTGCCTGGATGAGATTCATTTAAGAAAGCTATTAGGGGCTGAAATATCGTGTAGTTAATGCATTTGTTGATTAAATTTAACGGTACTAATGAATTTCAATCATATCACACGAATGCTAAAGTAATTTAGATTCAGCTTGTCTTACAAAAAGGAAATCCGGCCGCTGGTCGCATTACGTCAACAAATCTTAGCAAACAATAATAAACCAAAAACGTTAAAACATCATTTAACATCATCATTTGAATGCTGCTCACACAGTGCGTTCCTTCAGGCGCATAAGGATTCCTGGACGAGCAGATGCGCTAGAGAGCATTTAGAGGAAACGACAAAAGGGCTGCCAAAATCACTAGTAAACGGCCCAGATTTGGCTGATCTTTGTCCTTTGTAATTCCAGATAATGGTAATGTAATGGGTCGCTCTGCCTTCAGTTTCCTCTTTAATCAGGGATGTATGCTGCTGCTCAGACACACTGATGTAGTGTTGCTGTGAAAATGGAAAATGGGGACAAGATGGTCCTTTGAAAACATTATATATATAAAATTGCTCCCCGATACTTTATGATGTATTTAATGTATCTATTTAATAGTGGCCGGAGACCTTCCAAAAATATAGTTAAATCATGTTTTAATGTTTGTTTTTATGGTGCTCCATTGAATTGCAATCCCAATATGTCTCCCGTTGGCTACAAATGTGTCTTTATATCCGGGGCAATATGACTCACGGGACGGTTGCTTCTGTTAATGTTCCGAGCCCATAGCTCTTCCTAAATTTGTAATTCTACCCTTGCCAGACCTGTCATTTTCCTGATGTTCCGTCTTTACTAGAGTGGGAATAGGCCACTTTCATGCAGTCGCACTCTGCTCAGCTTGCAAGGAGCCAAATACCGAGCACAGTTTGAGTTTATTTAACAGAAAAAAATGAAATGAATCTTAAAAATCACAGAGCGTATTTCAGCTGGCAGAGGTTTTTAATGAGTTGCAGGTCTTAACTTGCTTTGTTGATATTTATTTTTTAGGCTTCCGGATTATTCAAACCGATTAATGAACTCTGCTTCGCACTTCTTTACTTGGGTGAGTCACAAACAGCTGCCTTTACCCTTACTAAGGGCATTGCATTTGACCCGGGCCTTATGCAACCCTCTGACGTGTGGTCCCTGGTAAGGGAGAATAGTATGTCATTTGCAACACAGGCCCTGTTTTAAACGTACAATGCGATATGCGTGTCTCTAACCACGAAGCCAACCTACTCCATTAGAGGACCGATGCTGTCCGCCCATTCAGTGTCTCCGTGTCCCAACTGTCGCCCTGTTCCCTGTATTCTGGGAATCGAGGGCCCTTTGGGCCCCTTGACACTGTGCGAGCGGACGTTCGCCCCCTGGTGGCCCAGCGGGTTGTTAACTCTGCTGAACTGGTGTGTGTCGGTGCTCGGCTTGGTGCTCAGAAGTGTTGAAGATGCGCTCTGGGATTTTTCATAATTACGAACAACTTAACCTAACCTCCTGTTTTGGGCTCGATGTGCAATGTGCTGTTTGCTTTTGCATAATATATAAGTGGATTCACTTTAATTCCTCTGCATTAAATTCCAAGTAAAAAAATCACATGGTTTTAATGAAATTTGGCATGCCGTAATCCCCATAAAACCTAGCTTCAAAACGCGTGGCTCTTTACCTTATTTCACTGTTAATTTCTTCCATAGGGGATTTTTCACCCACTTCAGATAAGGTTTGTGTTTGTGTTCGGCTTGTGGTTGGGGAAGCATGTATGCAGTATAGAATCACAATTTGTTCTCCCTGCGCCATATTCATACCGATCCCAAGAATAAATGTTATTTTTAACCACTGGCCAAACTTCTCATAATGCGTGTTTAGGTGTTTTATTGTAATATTGGGCTTCCGTTTCAAGCTATAGCCTGGGTGTCAAGCTATAGCCTGGGTGTCAAGCTATAGCCTGGGTGTCAAGCTATAGCCTGGGTGTCAAGCTATAGCCTGGGTGTCAAGCTATAGCCTGGGTGTCAAGCTATAGACTGGGTGTTGCACTCACTGTCCCCAACATTACACATTTATAAATTGCTCATTTGCAAGAAGAACACAGTGGTTGGGAAAATCTGAATGGTGTTGTCCCTCTGTTTTATCTACCTATTTAAATTTGAAGTTGAACCTTTCATGGAACTTCTCGGGTTTGGTCGGTTGATACTGAAACATTGCTCCCTTAAGACAATTCTCTTTAAGACTAGGCTTTGCATCACAGCAACGCCGAGGTTTTACCATGTTTCATTTTCTGGTGTTTTCGTAGTCCGTCGTGCCTTTTTCTTTGTAAATCCCTCCATTCCTCTCCGCAGGTCTGCTACTGACGCCTCCCTACTCCCGGTTAGCATCCCCAGCCAGGCGACGTCCCAGTCCTTTGAGAACCTGCTGGATGACGCCACCTTCGGTCTGATTACGGTAATCACCGGCACACTGGTCTACAGATGCTTTACGCAATGGGGCACTTTTCCACACTTCGATTGTGTCATAAAATTCCAGTGTATCTGTGACTCTACACAGGATGTGTTTTTTAGTCCGGGGGTGTATTCATTCTCATCTTAAAGTTTTAGTTTGAAGGGGAAAAGTTCCATCAAAAAGATATTTGCCAAATTCTATATGGTTGCTGTGTGTTCCGTTCCTTTTACTTTTTCGAACAGCTTTTGACTGAGATGTTTCGTTCGAGGCAATCGAGCCTTGTCTTTAAACGTAATTAATGACTAGTCTGTGTCTGGATAACAGAAGCTTGTTCGGACCTCCATCGGCGCCATGGTGTCCACGCTTCTCCCTGCTCCACATTGCCTTCCCTACCACACTTCACACTGTCTCAATGTAGAGCGAACAACACACTGATGTTATTTTAATGAGTTTGTTCTGAACGGGGCATTGACTTAATGAGAGCTGAGGATTTTGCTGTTTCGGTTTACAAGGCCTCCCCAAAGGCCCAGCTGGGAAACTGGATGCGTCTCCAATGGCACCCTAGTCCCCAGGAACAGCACTACTTTTGCTATGGCTCTGGATGAAAATGCCCTTTTGAGTGGTTAGGGTGGCATTGGCTACCCTTCCATGCTCTGGGTAGTGGGGGTATAGTGGCAATAAGAAAACAGGGATTGGGAGGAAAGAACTGGGTAATGAAGTTGGTTTGTACATAATCAACACAGTATCAGAGCCCACACTGCATGGATTTCAGGACCCTCTTTCTTTAGGTCCCCTCTGGGACTTTTAATTGCCCATAATTTATCTATTTCCCATCCCATTGACATTCTGACTCCCGAAATAAAAAATATTTTACCCTGGAAGCGGGACCTTCATCACAGGTTCCCACTGTCATTCTTCATAATTGAACCGTGTCGGGCCTCGGCTTGCCCCGAACAAACGTCGGGGTACCACCCCTCCCGGTTTTTAATTATTATTTTTTGTCAGTTAATGCGTTGTGGGCGGGTAACAGGGCCGGCCGCGGCGGCGGATTGTTGTACATCGCGGGCGTGATATCGAACGGCGCTGATGGCTCGTGGATATTAGCGTGGCCGACCGCGCCCGCCTGCCGACTCATTATTGCTAAGCTTCAGGGTGCCCACCATCCGCCCCGACATGCTCTCCAGCTGTATTACCGTGTAACAGGAGTCATTTAGAGAAGCAGGGATTTCGGAGGGGAGGCTAATGAGCCTTGACTTGCTAATAACATTGGGTGGCCTTTTGTCACCGGGAGGTCAACTCGGCTGGAATATTGTTTTCTAATGTGACTCAAAAAATCCAATTGCAAAGATGAATGAGCGTCGCCCGGGCCTGCTGTTAACCCAAGCCAGGGGAAAATAGATTGGCCCCTTTTTTGTAACAGCTTTGATTTTATGGTGCTTTTGGAGAGGGAGAAAGGGAGAGAGGGACGGAGGGAGAGAAAGAAACGTGGGCCTTGAGAAGCATTAGCCACCATGCGCTGTGATATTGTGGGCTTCTGCTTCTTCTCAGTCAGCTTGCTGCCTGGAGAGTGTTTCAGGACAGAGCCGAGTGGGAATCCGTGATGATTCCTGTTAATTTACTTCCCCATTGGTTGAAAATACAGAGTGGACAAAATGTGTAGAATATGTGACTGTCCCCGTTTGTCTGCGATGATTGGGTCAAAATGGTGCAGCCAAAACAAGCTCATCTCCTTCTGGGTTTTACCATCTTAGTGTTTAATAAAGGTACTGGACAGAACCAACGTGTGTGGTCCTCTTAGTTAACAACGACCCTTATCCTCCCCTCATCCCCGTCGTCCCCATATTCCTGTCCCCATCACCCCACTTGTCTCTTCCTTTACCCCCCCTCCCCAAAACTCATCCGTCTCCTCCCCCGCCTCCCCAACAGAAGTTTACCCACGACCCAGTCACCACGACGCTGGGTGGCTTTTCCAAGGTGACCAACTACCTGTACGATGCCTTCCACGGGCCAGATCCGGAGCTACTGCAGCACCGGCCGGACGCAGAGGCGGTTCACCTGGAAGACGGCGTGCCCGGACTGGACTTCAACCAGCACGATGAACCCGGCTTCGAGGTTATCACTAGGGTAAACGACGTCCTCCTTTCAGGTCAAGCCCGCGGTGGGCGGTCAGATGCCTACCTGGCTAGAGGGAGCATGCAGCCGGGGTCAGTGGCGTGTGCGTGCGTGCGTGCGTGCGTGCGGGACGTCTGTTGAATGTCTTTAAAGTCCAGTGTGTTTAGATGTCGTAGGCCTGTCGTGGGGTGAAGGTTCGGGCCCAGGTAACCGTAGCGACTGGCCTCAACCCCCCCACAGAGTGGTGCCCAGCCAGGATAGGCTACCCAGGAAGCTCTTTGTGATGCGTTGTTTTCACTTATTAGTCTTTATGCAAAATCCAATCAGCTCCCGTGTGAAAAGATGTGATTGTCAAAAGGCTGGTTGGTCAGGAAGACGTGTCAGAGAGGGTTGCACTGCTTTTTGTTTCCTAGTTACTAACCAGGAAGTCTGCCATCTAGGTAGGCCCTGTCTGCCTGTCTGAATTATTTTACATGTGGTCGTTGGCCTGCCCGCACAGAGCCAAGGTGGAGTTCGGTCTGGGAAACAAATGGCACTCTATTCCCTCTACAGTTTAGCAGACTACTTTTTACTAGGGCCCTGTTTTCTGCCCTGAACATTATAATTAAGTTGAAGAGGCACTGTAGCTACACACTCTCTCACACACACACACACACACACACACAGAGTAAACTATCCATCGTCCCTATGCAATTTTGCATTGCTATGAAAAAACATAGACCCACACACTTCAATCATGATCTTGTTCTGTTTGTAATTAGTGCGTTTTCACCGTATCTCCACTATACAGAGTAAGTCCTGTCATTAATTCAGCCCCTCAGGAGGCCTCTTTCTTTTTGCCAGGCCGTCATTTTAAAAAACAACGTCTTCCTTAATTGACTTGCCTGGTTAAATAATGAGAGAAGGTGTTCTCTGTAGTCTCCTGCTCTATAACGTTTTTAATTATTATCAAAAGTAATTTGTACACTGCAAATTGACCGCAGCTGAGCTCAGACGGAGATCGTAATTGAAACGATGAGTGTAATTTTATACTTTGATTACATGGAACCAGACCATCTCGTTTCATTTATTTGTGGGTATACAATTTCCAACTTTGTGGAATTTGACAGTGGGGATTGGGCAGTCTTATTGGTTACTCTGATCTGTGAGGCTTTGCTTTCTTTCCGTCTTTCTGGGGACTTCTGGTCGTCATCGCCACGGACCTGGATCCAACTCACACTGTGAGTCGTGTTGGCTGAGGACGCCGAAATGGAGTTGAGCTGCAATGCAGTGCGCGCCAGATTCTTTAATTCAATTTCGATTACATTAACCTCCTGGCTGGCCACTTCATTACCTTGTCGAAATCATTACTGCAGGAGAAAAATGGTCAATAGCGTAAATATGCTACTTTATCTTTTAAAAGAGCCACTGTACAAATGTCCCGCACTACATTGAGTTGGGCGGATTTTTACGTTAGTATTTTCGAAGGCAGGTTAATTAATGTTTCCGCTTTTTTACCAGAGAGTATATAGAAGCTTTGTGTGGTCCCAAATTCTCTGAAAACAAGCCAAAACACGGGTCCCAAATATATTTGTTTGCATAAGAAAGGTCGTTCCTGATGTCTTCCTGGGCATTATCCCAAAGAAGGTGTATGTAAACAGTTCGGTCTTCTGTGTTCTGGCTGGATCGGATAGATGCTGTTGGCATGTGTACGCTCACGCCACGAGACAGACGCACACACGCGCACACAGGTTTGGATGCTGCTTAACACGAGTCGCATGAATAATTGACATAATTAACCCCCCCCATGCGCCCTGTCCCCATGGAAACAGCGTGTGATGATGTACTCGTAGTGGACCTCTAGCTAAGGCTTTTGTAGATATGTCTGACTGCCTAGCTACATCTTGTCTATCTGCTTTTTTCTCTCACTTAAACACATCCTCCTACTCTCTCCGTCTCTATCTGGCTGTCCTTATTGCTCTTACTCTCGGTTTCTGTGATTCTGTACAAGCGGATTGGTTGGCGTGAGGCCTCCACGTTTCCCCCCGTTACGGGTGTGCTCTTAGTGTTATCGCTGGGCAGCATTTTGCATTCTCCCAACAATCTCGCACAGCTCTCTCTAGGGTCTTGTGCTCTGTCCATGGGACGAGGCCAAACCAGACACAATAAAGGATCCACCATAAGACTGTAAATCAGACGGAGTGACATGTTGGCTTCTGCGATTAGTCAGGAACTCCGGTCGTGTTGTGAATATTCAGCCCGGGTCCTTTGTACTACCTTACCTTTTCTAAATCCTGGGGGTTTGGTTTTGTGTCGACGGCTCATTAGCGAACGTTTGGTGTCGAGCTTGATGAGAATTAGAATTGGCCACATCCAGGAAATACCCCCGCTCATACCGCTGATAACTGCTCTCTCCCTGCCTCCTTTCCTCTGTGGTCACTGCCTCACCTCCCACCCTGCCTCTAGCCTTCCGTCTCCCTCCTCACATCCCTCTCTCCCTCCCACCTTCAGTCTCTTCGCCTCCCTCTTTCCCTCCCTCGTTAGCGCTGTGTTATAAACGTAGCGCTGCCACGCCATGCGCGGCTAACAGACCCTGTGCGTTCTGTCCCGCAGATGGATCTGGGAGAGAGGCCGGCGGTCCGGCGCGGAGAGCCTCTGGGTACGGAGGACTGGAACAGGAACATGGACCCGGAGGGACGCGTGATCAACGTCCCCTACCTCAAACACGCCATATTCAAAGGAGTGAGTCTCTTAGCCGGAGGGGCGGACTCAGATTCCAGAGAATGGAGCGTGACGTGAACGTCTGAAGGGGTTGGCGGTCGCTCAGATGAAACGCGTCACGTTCAAAGGACGACAGCTAGAACGACCAGTGGATTGTCTTTTTATGCCATCGTGGCTAAATAGGGGTGGATGAATGTCTGCGTTCTCCTGTTTCGATAGCTGCCGATCTCGCTGTGTCTTATCCCGGTGAGATCGGTTGAGGACAGTGTATGGTGAAGCACACTGTGTGTACAATACTTTCAGGAATCAGCCACTTTGTGATCAACGTGTTAAAGGTTTATATCAATGCTATCACCAAGGCAATTCTAGGACCCCACGTTAATAATAACATTGTGAACAGTGTGGTTTGGATCATGGATGCTGATTGATTAATTCAGGCTGTAATTCACCTCAATACCTGCTTTCTCTAGACACTGGCTGTTAACGGTCTCGTCTAAATCAATCCACTTCCACGCTCCCAGAGCCAGCAATTTATAACCCCCTTATAACCCCGTCCCAAGGACACAAGCACGCGGTATTTCCCCAAGCGTGTTATTCTACCGACTGTCTTTTGCCTGTTTGACTGGTGCAACATTGGGCGCCTTCAATTTTGTTTCCTCTGCCTTGTCTCTGTGGACCATGGCATGTCTTTGTGATGGAATTGACAGCTTCTTTGACCAAGTCAAATTCCTTCATATGGTCGTTTTGTTTTACCTAATGGATCGGCTATGGCCACCAGGGTAACCACTAACCTTAAATGTTTCTTGGGCAACCTGTCTTTGACAGGTAGCCTATCCTTGAACGGTAACCCCAAAAACTGGCAACATCTCATTGGTTAAATTATAAAAGAGAACACTGCACATTACGTTTTTATTATCCATATTCTATGGTATCCAGATTCATTTTAGACAGTTAGAAACTGTGAATATACTGTTGGCCTACCTGTTAGGGTAACTTGAGGTAAAATGTCCCCAAGAGTACTTCCACTCCTCCCGTTGACCCTTGACCCTTGCTCGTTAAAAATGTATCTGTCTCAGCAAAAACATGAAAAAATAAGTAGGCTATTTTGAGACATGCTGGCTTTTCCCTCCAAGTGCGTTACCCTACATCCAGCCTGTGTGGTATTCAAGCATACTGCCCCCTACCCAGTCAAGGTGCTAGTTCTGATCCATGCCGGGTTTCAAATGGTGCTGTTATATTACTGTCTGACTGACTACTTCACATCCTTCACAGAGCTAGCAGTGCATTGTAGGTCAGTGTCAACCTGCCTCGCTGGCTGTCTTTCTGCCTGTCTGTGGCTCTGCCTTCAGGCAGTGAGGCAGAGCAGTCATCAAAATTAGCGTGCGGTTCTTCTAGTCTCTGAGCGCACGGAGGAGATGAAATGTGGGAGTCAGACACTTCTAACAAGAATTTTTCTTTCCACTTATTTCTCCGGCTCTCTGTATGTGAAGCGATAGTTAGAAGTCAATGGCTGAGTTTGAACTGGAATAACTCTGTTAGGTTGCTGTAGCAGTGAGGCTGTGGAGATAACAGCTATCATCTCTCACTCTCTCTCTCTGGTTCGCTCTTGCTCTCTCGTCCTCTCATACTGCCCCCTCGATCTCTCCGGCTCTCAGGGTTTGTGTCATGCGTTAAGGAAGGACGGATGGAAGTTTCTGCTCAACTATTTTCCCTGGGACAGCACTCTGGAAGAAAGGACGAGCCTGACGCGCAGAAAAACGTAAGGCACATGAGAGACGTAACGTAACGCATGAGAGAGACTGAATTACAGAGTGGCTTTCCTGATGATTCACTCTGACATGCTCCTCATGAGGTGGTCTATTGGAATCCGATTTAGAAGGGATTTTTTATTTGGGTCCTGCTGGGTCATGCCCTTCTGGTTTGTGTTTACATGCTGGTTAATTGAGCTGTGCTTATCTCAGGCTCTTTTTGAGCGTAGAGGGGGGTATACCATTTGATTTACTGTAGATAGTTTCCTTGGTTTCAGATGATGTCAAATTATGGACAGGAAGGTTGATCCAGCACTGGGGGGGGGGGGGCAGGACAGCAGAGAAT
>JACXGJ010011999.1:0-18746 GCA_016801105.1 Esox niger | reverse complement strand
GTATCGAGCGAAGATGTTCATCAGTCAGACGTCTCCTGTGAGTTGTTTTGGTCATCTTCATCGAGGAGAAAAGTTGCTCGCATAGATAAGTGCTGCCGAACATGGAGAGCATCTGAGCAGCTTG
Source organism: Esox niger (assembly GCA_016801105.1). NCBI lineage: Eukaryota > Metazoa > Chordata > Actinopteri > Esociformes > Esocidae > Esox > Esox niger. The sequence goes on along the minus strand of JACXGJ010011999.1, from coordinate 18,622 downwards.
GGTGCGGAGCTGAGGCATTGTGTCAGGGATGAACCGTGGAAACTGTGCGGCGCCCACAGCATCATACTTTGACTTCAGCGTGTCGTTGCACTGGAGTTCAATCAGCTCCATTTGGATGTTGGTTGGTGCATTTTCCACATCAACTGCGAAAGGATTACTAAGCAGTTCAAACTTGCATTTCTGGGCATCGAAGTCGGCAAATCGCCGGCTAAACTCAGCGGCGAGAACACTGAGTTTTTCAGCAAACTGTGCGCATGGGAACACGGCGGTAGAGATCTGCGCTTTTATGGATTGGCAGCAGGGAAAATGGCAAGGGTTTCCTTGCAGCATCTGATTCTCCCACAGGCACAGTTAAGTTTTGAAGGCCCTCACTGCAGCGTACATGTCTGTGATGATGCGCCCCCGCCCCTGAAGCTGCATGTTCAGCGCATCGAGATGGCTCGAGATGTCACAGAGAAAGGCCGGCTCACACAGGAACTTTTGCTCCCGGAGCTCTGCTGTATCCTTCCCTTTGGTTTCCAGGAATTGAGATATTTCCTCACGCAGCTCGAAACATCTGTTCAGTACTTTTCCTCTGCTTAGCCATCTCACCTCTGTGTGATACGGCACGTCTGCGTATTCCGAACCACACTCCTCCAGAAAAGATTTAAACTGGCGGTGATTTAGACCTTTGGCTCTTATAAAGTTAACTACCTGTGTTACTGTGGTCATAACATGTTCCATCTTTAGGGCTTTGGCACACAGTGCTTCCTGATGTATGATGCAGTGGTAAACAGTTAGCTCACCTGCACAGTTCTCTTCCCGCATCTTCTCCCGAACCATGCCCACCAGTCCACTCTTTTTACCGCACATCGCTGGCGCACCATCTGTCGTTAATCCAACGAGTTTATCCCACAGCAGCTTTATTTCAGTTACACATTTGGAAACCTCAAAGATTTCCTGTGGTTGTGCCATGCATTGATTTGAATCCCAATAGCTCCTCCGTAACACACAGATTTGAGTCCACTCAAATCTGTATCAGATGCAGTATCAGATGCGTAGCAGCTCTCATCCACAGCGAGGGAGAACGCAACAAAATCTTTTCCCATTTCCATCAGCTGGTCATACAGATTGGTGGCAAGATCACATGTGCGATCAGCTACTGTGTTCCTGCTCAGGCTCACGTTTGAAAATGCTTGTTTTTTCTCTGGGCATACGAGGTCACAAACCTTCATCATGCACTTTTTAATGAACTCTCCCTCATTAAAGGGCCGGGCTGATTTTGCGATCTCTGCTGCCACTATATAACTAGCCTTTACAGCAGCCTCGCTTTGTGATGTGGCTTTTTTAAACATATTCTGTTGTGAAACCAAACTTATTTTCATCTCCTCTACTTTCTGGCTCCTTTGAGTCATGTCCAGGTCCTTGTATTTGTCATAGTGTTTCGTTTCATAGTGTCGTCTAATGTTGTACTCCTTACTTACAGCCACGTTGACTCCACAAACAAGACAAACAGGTTTGTCTTTTACATATGTAAACAGATATTCTGCCTCCCACTTGTCCAGAAAGCTCCTGTTTTCTGCCTTTCTTTTCGCCATTTTTGGGAAGGGTTAGCTCGCTGACAGTTGTAGCGTCTATGTTGCTATGACTACTGTCACAGTGGAGAGAGCGTTTCTGGGTCCTGTCCTGATTGGCGCGCGAAAACAGCAGAGCATTATGGGATTCGTAGTATTAGTGGTGAATGCGCTGTATAATACCCGCGGGCCAGCTCTAGTAGTAATTTGGTATTGTCTCGCGGGCTAAATATAATTACCCCGCGGGCCAAATTTGGCCCGCGGGCCAGAGTTTGACACCCATGCTGTAGATCATAGAACTCTTATAGATAGGCTGGAAAATTGGGTAGGACTTTCTGGGACAGTCCTTGAGTGGTTCAGATCTTATCTAGATGGCCGGTGTTACTTTGTCACCATTGGTAATCATGAATCTGATAGGGTGGCTATGACATGCAGAGTTCCACAGGGATCAGTGTTTCGGTCCGCTTCTGTTCAATCTCTATATGCTACCTCTGGGCCAAATTCTACAGAACAACAACATTAACTACCACAGCTTAGCCGATGTTACTCAAATATATATGTCTCTCGAACCATATGACAACAGCTCAATAGACTCTCTGTGTCACTGTATAGAGCACATAAATACCTGGATGAACCAAAATTGTCTACAATTAAACAAAGATAAAACTGACATTATTGTGTTTGGCAACAAAAGTAAAAGAACAATTAAAAGTAAAGAGTTGGATGCTCGGGCCCTTAAAACCAAGGATCAAGTCCGTAATCTTGGTGTTCTGATAGACTCAGACCTCACATTTAACAGTCATATCAAATTGGTCACCAAAACCGCATTCTACCATCTGAAAAATAAATCCAGAATCAAAAGCCTGGTGTCCCAAAATGACCAAGAGAAGATCATCCATGCTTTTATCTCTAGTAGGGTTGTCTACTGTAATGGCCTCTTAACTGGACTCCCTAAAAAGGCTATAAAACAGCTGCAGCTCATTCAGAATGCAGCAGCTAGAATGTTAACCAGGACCAAGAGGACTGAGCACATCACTCCGGTTTTTAAATCTTTGCATTGGCTTCCGGTCAGTTACAGAATAGACTTTAAAGTGGTGCTTTTAGTTTATAAATCTCGGAATGGTTTAGGACCATGATATGTTTGAAGAATAAAAACCGAGCAGGGCTCTAAGATAAACTACCAGAAGATCTTAGACGTTCACCAAATGTGTCCATTTTTAAATCCAGTCTAAAAACACTTCTCTTTTGACGTGCCTATGACTGTGCTCTCAAACTTAACCCCACTGTGAGCCTGTTTTTATAACAGCACTGTTTAGTATTATAGTTTTTCTAGCTTCCTTTGTTTTATATTCTATTTCTATTTTATTATTCTGTGTTATAGTTTTTCTAGCTTTCTATGTTTTATATTTTATCTCAATTCTATTATCCTATGTTTTATTTTTATTTCTCTTCTTAATTTATTTTGTTATTAAATGTACATCCTGCTATATTTTACCAATTGTAATGCAAGTTCTGGTGCTATCAGAGGAATAACCTCTGTGTAAACTGTTTCTGATTCTATGGCATTATTTCTATTTTCACTGTAAAGCACATTGAATTGCTTCTATGTATGAATTGTGCTATATAAATAACCGGGGATTCCCCACTGTGCTGTCCCACTGGTTATCGTGTGCGGCCCCCATCGTTGTGATGGCCGCAACCTTCCACTGCGTGACGGATAACTCTCGAGAACCCAGTAAAGGCGAATTCTCTGGTCATGTTCCGCGCCCCAATGCTTCCCTGTGTGCGTTTTGACAAGGTCGGTGCCAAAAGGAGCGCACACTGGATCACTCCAGCGCTGCCCCACTCCACATGTGGTTGCGACCTTCCGCTGAGAAATGGGTTGAACTCTGGGGCCCCAGTAATGGGGAAGCTGGTGGTCCCCAGCCGAAGGGTCAGACTAGGGTTCTGCAATGATGCCTCGAGTCTTCCCTCCACCTGCAAGACTGCCTTCGAGCTGGGTAAATCCCTTAGTCTGGTTGCGCTTAGTTGGGCGGTTCATCCGTAGTAGGGCGCAGCACGTGATGTCGTTTGGGTTGATGAAACCCCATTTAAGTCCTTTGAATAAGTCCCGACGGCGAAAGATAGGCTCTCCGTAACCCTGGAAAGGAGTCTATGGTACCGCCGGGCACACCCCACGGAGAGCCCATGTGGGGTGCTTGCCGGGGTGCTCTTCGGTGTCTTGGTTGAGCCCCACCCGGGGTAAGCCTCCTCATGTCAAAGGAATAAATTCAATAGAGTGCCGGCAAACGGCGGGACCAACTATGACTCTCTCAAGGTAGCCGAATGCCTCGTCATCTAATAGTGACTAGCATGAATGGATGAACGAGATTCCCACTGTCCCTACCTACTATCTAGCGAAACCACAGCCAAGGGAACGGGCTGGGCAGAAACAGCGGGGAAAAAATACATTTGATTGATTGATGGATTGAACAGTTCAAAAGATACGGCCTTACTGTACATTTACGAAAGTTACACAAATTAGCATATTCAAAGTGTCTGTAGCTCAAACAATTCAAAAGATGCAGCCTAATAGCTAGCCGACCCTAATTATGCAAATTACGCTATTTAGCATCTGTAAAATCTATAAACAGTTCATCATATGAACTGAGCATAGGCTAAATGTGTAAAACAATGTTGAGTCATTCTCAGTTATATCCTAATATTGTAAATGAGCAAATATACAGACAATTGTTTATTAACCTGTAATTTAATTCTTATGTAGTGTAGCCTGAAACCTTACAATTTTTGTAATTTTTTTTTATCAAAGGTTGATTTGGTTCTGAACATTTTGAATTGGAACCTCTGTATTACTTTGGCTCTCATTAAAACACTTGTTTATGTATGCAAGATTTTAATGTCAATAATTATAATAGTAAATATGGTATAAAATATGGTGTAAAAACAATTCGAGTTGGGCCAGGCATTGGTTTGGACTTGATAGCTTAAAATATGTAGGAGGAGATGTGTCTAGAATTTGTTACTTTTATACCATTCAAGTCTAATGACACATTTTCCCACAGAAATACATTGGTGGCTCATTTTAATATTGATATGGTTTTCAAAAATATAATAATTATCAAAAAGTTTTACGATTAGTATGACGACTTGATTTGTATGTATGTTATAGTTAAGAGATAATATTTGCAGGAGCTGACCAGGGTGGGTATAAAGAGGAGAAAGCCATAAAGAAATGTGAAGCAGTCTGTCATGGCATTACCCTGTTCATCTTTTGTAATGTTGGGATGGCTGTTCCTGTGGATCCACGTAATTAAACTTGAAATAATCAACTGTTATACGAACGACTGAGAAGTTCTTTATTTGAATAATTCGCAAACATTTTCCATCTTCCACAATTTGGCACCCCAGATGGGACCTCAATATCTTCACGACAACTGTGTTTTCTTTTCAACTCTCTCCAGCTGACTGAACTGTGCACATCATAAATAGGAAAGCAAAACCTACTTAGCAATAGTTCATATCAGTCTGTTTTGAGGGTTGAATTGTTTGCACCGGAGCCAGAAGTGACTAGGTCCGATTTATTACATGTGAAATAACAGTAGATTATTGATGGTATATGTTATATTTGTTTCGTTGTCAATGTTCTATGATACTAAATGAGAATGCATAGAAAATCCTTCGTTAAGAAGTTTCAAGAAAATAAAAGCGAGTAACTGAACTTCTGATAACAGGGGATGATGTTTTATTTTTATTAAAAGATCCCAAATGCAAGTGATAAGACAGGTGTGCGTCCCCCGATACTCAGATGAAACTTATTGTTGGTCAAAAGGGTAGGACTTTGGGGCCCATTACTCCCCTTGGTGGGTTGCGATAGTGAAAGGTTGACGAACCCCTATACGCCAAACCAGGTTCGGTCCAAAATCCGAAATTAATACTTGGGGTCTCCATTTGTGATATTTTATGATCAATGTTCTGATGAAAGTCATAACAAAAGGTGTACGCTACGAGTACACAACAAGTTATTATACTTTGGTATGATATCTGTCAATGTTTCTACCCAAAATCTGAAAGCGTCCCTTCGATTGCACGGGTCACACAGTGCGGCGGCTTGTGTTTTCAAGCAAGGATTCCATGGATTTGCCCCGAAATATTTTGCTTCCCTTGAAGTAGGGTTGTATCGGGGTCCCGTCCCCCGCTTTCCGTCCCTTGTTTGTAAATTTTTCATTTTTTTTGTTGAGCTGTCCTATGGGAAGGGCAAAGGGCCATATTGAAGCCACTTTGGGGGTGCTTACGATTCGGGCACGGATCATTTTTCATGGTTTTTTTTTTTCTTTTTTTTTTCTTCTATTTTTATTTATTCTTTGTTTTTTTTACTTTTCTTTCATTATTAACCCATTATGACGACACAACAGAGCTGGGAGCGTCTAGGGTTGGGGTCGAGTGGTACACGCAATTCGGCTGGCCTTAGCCTGCTGTCACTAGCTGTCCTATCTAGGATACGTATGGCACACTCAGATAACACAGACAAGATACAAATAGATGCTGGTTCTGTAATTTAACTAACCGGGGAAACCTATGGGACAGAAACCCGAGTTGTTGCAGATCATTCGTCAATGTATACGAGTCAAATAAATAACGGGTACCTAAAGTAGAACCATAGGTGAGGACGTTCCGGTTGCTTTCTAAACAGATTCAACAGCATTAAAATCAAACAATGAATAGAACATTATAGAAATGAAAATAGGAACTTGACTGTAAATCCTGTCCAATTTATTGTTCTGTATGGTTTGTGTTACGTCCAAGTGCTGCGAACTGCCTGCTTAACAAAACTAATATTAACTGCAGTCAACTTCTCATGGTGCTGTTTGTTTTGTTTGTCATGTATGTCTGGATGGTCAGTGATTCTCCCATTACCTGAAAGTTTGACTTAAAATAATTCGAAGTGAGTAGGTGTTTCACGCTACTTTTATGATGACATTTACAGTACGGTTACTCCGGATTTAAACTAGACGGTTTTCAACAAAATTTGCGTTCATAATGACAATTGTTGTTCCCAATTTTGGTTAAATTATACTCTACTAATCTATAAGAAAAAGTGTTGACAACTATATGAACAAGCATGGCAATGGTGTGCTGCTTCCCAACCCTCACGGATGATAAAGATATTTTTTTATGAGATTTTCTTAAATTCCTAGTTATTCGGCCAAAAAAACAATGTATTCAAGGTGTATCCCCAATATTTTACAAATATTTAGTGTGTATTTGTTTATCGTGTTGGGAGGTGGTGGCTTTATTTTAGATCCCTACCACCACTGATTTGTTGATGTGCTTTATTTAAATGCTTCTACAATACAATTCTGGTTTATGAACATAGGTTTAAACTAATTAAGGATATACAGATTATCTGATTTAAAATTATTCTTTTTGTTAAAATGTTAAATATCCTCTCACATATTCTACCTCTCTATATGAAACTATGTAATAAAATCTCAGATGAATATACAGCATGTGTAGTATACACACAAACCTCCTGATATGATATACACCTGCACTGACGTACCACATACAAAAGAGGCTAATAACATCAAAGACAAAGTTTTAATTGGAAGACCCTATGTTTGACAAGTTTGTCCCAACCTGTTTTCACCAGGAGACATGGCACCAATTTGCCAGACTAGTTATGAGTAAGGGAGGGAGGTTAGCTGGTTTTCTGGCCCAACTAAAGTGACAAAGTACTGTTATAACGTACGGATCGCCTTATTAGAACAAACAGCCCTGATGATTGGTCCTAAGAAGCAGTATGAGGTTATTTCTGTGGTGAGGTCCTTATCAATCCAGTGTTGGAGGCACTACTGAGATGGTGAATTTTCCTATTTTAACCGTTTGTTGCCACAATCGATTCATGCATTTGGTTTAACTCAAAGCAAAGACAGCCGTCCTTACAGGTTTATGTATACATTGTTGCCATGGTGATAACATTCCCATGACCCTAGTTTTACATTAGTAAAATTCAACATTCTCATGAATGCTGTTGGGTTAAACCCCCGTTTTTTTCTTCATGGTAAACGCAAAGTTCTGTGTGTAGTAACAATATCTGTCTCCCCTCTGTGTCGAGAGAGTGGTGTCCAAGGACATAAGTTTAATAGGGTAAGAAAAAGGGGGAGATGGACTTTTTTAGCTGATCGATGGAATAGAATCCAGACTCTATGATAAAATTAAGCATTAGTGAGGAACATATCTGGGTGACCCATCCTTATTGGCTGTTTGTATTAGGAGAAGTATAAAGCAGGTCATGGAGCTAAATAGCATTAATCATTTACCATGAATCCCACTACTGTCATATTGCTTTCACCAATGCTGAGGGAAATAAAATGAAAATCTCTTCACCTATTCTCTTCTTTCTTTATGACCCAGGCTTGTTCAGCCCCAATCTCCTTCTTTTCCTCTGTTTTGGCCTATGTTTAGTTTTTTTAGAGAGGGTATTTTAGTTACACATTCGGGACTGTTTTAGACAGAGTGCTGGGAGGGACTAAAAAAGCTCATAACAGTGGACACTTAGACTTGTATCAGTAAGAGCAGGGGGAGCCAGAGTTCAGGCCTCTGAACCTTTTTATTTATGTCATTATGGAGTACATTTTGTTTCTGTCTTAGTACACTGTGTGAGTAAATAATACCTTAGAGACTGCTAGTACGAGGGGATTACAAATACACAAGTCTTAATTTTAATCAGCCTGCCTTATTCAAGGCCCAGTTGTCTTTTTTTAGCCCATTTGGCATTTTTATTTTCCTAGTTCTTAATTCCTAGTTGTTATAAACTGGGCCAGGCTAAATCTCAGTTTGAAAAAAAGAGTGGGGTGGAAGACATGTGATTTAAGAAAATACAGATACATTATTGTGTTGTGTTGTGTGAGATTCCATATTTGTTTCCCACAAATTATGAGTCCTGAATCCTGAATCACTGATAGACCTGATAGACCTTGTCCAATGTGGCCCAGATCATTCCGGGGCCAAACCAAGCCAGACCTAGGGGATTGACTTGGGCTCAGCAAGAGTGGTGAGCCAGCCAGAACACTGACGGTTCCCGCTTCACCAAAACCAAGGAGAGGTGGGGGAGAGACTGTCATGTACAACAGACAATCCAAGTCTGGACCATTACTAGCAACCCTCACAGCCTGAGGAGCTGAGCTGTATGAAGGTGGGGTAACCATATGGACTGACTCATAGGAAAAAGGACACATGACTTTGGGGTCACAGGGAGGTACAGTACAGACAGCCTGAAATGGCTGACAACATCAAACCACAAGGCACGAAACAGTAGTATCAGTCTTTAAACCCCTGCAGTTTTTCACATGTGACAACTAGGATGGTTGGAGGAATGGAGAGGATCAAGCAACACAACATGCTGGCTACATCCATGACTACACCACTCATGAACCATCCACCAGGCCATGGGGGATCCAGGGCAGAGGGGAGTTGTATTTTCATTTACTTTATTTTTTCTTGTTTTATCATTTAATTTCAGGTTTGGGTCTTAGCAATTCACCAGCAAAGTCCTATTATTTATTTTTGTTCATTGTTATTATACTTCAATGATTTTATTTCGGCTAATTTGAAATTTCTATGAAACAGACAGTCTTTACTCACTTCTCGATTTAGAACTTACTGGCCAGTGAACCATATCTTTGGAACACATTTAAACAACTTAATTAGACAAACCACCAAGTTCATTACACTTTTAATTTCTTTCCATATTCTGATTTCAAACCATGATTCATAGTTGTTTTAAGTTGGTGTGAGCTTTTTCCAAGACTGAAACATTTTTTTGTCTGACATTTAAGTAATGATCCAAAAATCTCTTTAACTGTTCAGTGTTGTTGTTTAGCTGGGGAAATAGTTTAACTGATGCAGTGTTCTGTTCTGTCCTTTTCTCCTATTAAGACGGTGTGGCAGACCTCTAGCTCAATACATGGAGACGATTTGGGAAAAATCATGTGAAGTGAAACCTCCTGCAACTTCTCCCTTTGGCACCTTTTGGGTTCCAGAAACAGATTTCTGGCATAACATTTTTGTTTGGGAAAGGCGGAAGGACTGACCACCACCTTGTTATGTCTGGAACACATCTCCAATCCAACGGTGAGAGATAGTACAAAACACAACATGAAATTGAACCTTGAGTCTTGTGCACAACAGCAACAGATGTGTAGCACAGAGTCGCTTACTACAGAAGAAGATGAGACTGTGTACAGCATCAAGACTGAGGCAAAGTGGCCTTTTGTTTCAAAGTAAATGGACGAGTACAACATTGGGACTATGTGCCAGGTAAAGGGAGAGGACTGGGGCGCAACTTCACAATTAAATTTAGACTTTGACATGTATTGGGATAGAGGTTGCGCTATATCAGGTCAAATGGAGCGGGAAGTCAAAACTTATAACTAGAACATACTAGCTAAATTAAAATCCAATGGCAGTAAAAGTTAAAATCGGGATGGGTAAAGATACATAGAATGGCTGAAATGAAAAGTCTACCAGGAAAAAATGCAGAGACTCTGTGGGAGTCTCCAATACTCCAATAGCCCAAACAAATCCCGCCAACCAGGAAAACAGCGTAAAGATAACTGATCTTCCTTCTGCGAAGCAAGCAACAACTGATTGACAATAGGCCTCAGCAGTTGGCCCCAATGAACAACACAACAGCAAAGGACAAAGTTAGCAAATCAATCAAAGAGCAGGGAGAGCCGGTGAGCTCCTCTTCTACTGCCTAGGTATGATAGCTGCAATCCTGGTCAGCCTACTGGTGGGGACCACAGGGGACTGCCAAGGGTGGGCCTGGAGACTTGACTCTGATGGCCAAATCTAACAACGTAACTGCACCCACACTGCACCCCAACACTTTCATCCATCATTCACACACTCCAGGAACACATTTTGGGGAACACAAAGTCCAAGGAGGGAAGGATAGACCTAACAGGGACCTAAGCGGTAGGATGCGATAATATTCAGGGACAAAGTTACACCTAAATTACAGTTACATCTCAGACATAAAGGCAGAGTATCTGACCCCTGAGGATCCAGGGGCTTACAATATGGGTAAACTGTATAGCAGGAGGACTGAAGTTAGCTACCAACAAGGAAGGACTCCCACAGGGGTTTTCCTCTGAATTAGGTCTTTGTCAACACACCTTACCCACATATATATTTTCCAGTCCAATCATTAAGGAAAATGGAGGCTCTCTCCTACACATTACAATTAGAAGATGGGTTAGAACTCCCTCATAGGTTTTACGCTATATGCATGTTCTTCATTATTACTACTTCAGGAAAAGAGATAGTCAGGAACAAGTTGCGTTCATTGATCGAGGTATCTTCCCTCCATTAGTGAACCATACCATTTGCAGTTGGGACAGGATAGCCCATATATAATTTTTGTTCATTTCAGGGTCTCCTATGACTCTCTTAAGTCTTGTATCTGCTTCACCAGAATCTTCTGCCCAAATGTGTAGAACAGCATAATGGGACCAGGAAAAGAGGGAAGCAGTTATAGGCAACGATTGCTCAGAAGAAGTAATAATAACCCATGTACCAGTAAGATATGAAGTGAGAATAAATATTCTCTGTGATTAACCCATCCACAGTAACCATTGGGACTGTGTACTTTCTCCACCCTGTAGGCGCTCAAAAAACAGAGAGTCGAGTTACACGCCCAGGCCACCAGGTGGTATTGGTAAACAGTAACAGGTCCAAGGTAACCAACACACACTATGATTCACCCAAAGCGACTGGCTGCAATTCCATGCTGTTAAAGGCAGGACCAGTAACATTATGTTACACAAGTAATCAGTTTGGCATAGAGTTAAGAGACATGGCCTAGTTCAAGACATCCCAAAGTTTAACTGATCAACTGATACTGATTTACTGATACTGATTTACTGATGCTCACATATACTATGATATACTATGATGCATTACTCATGATATGGAAAAGGGGGAACTTTGACTGTTTAAAGGATTTATTGGGAATGAACTATGCATTTCATGAATATGTCATGTTAGGTCTGTTTCTGTTGGACCCAGGTTACACTGATAGTAGCCTGGGATTTGATGTGTATGGTAAAGATTGTTCACGATGGTCACTACCATTGCAATGCCGTACAGTGCTATGAGTCATATAATAATAAAGCCTCATAGGCCAGAATATCATTTTTATTATTTTTCCTTATTGTTTTCTTACGGAAGTGTTTGGACCTTTTCAGTTCATTAGGAATTTGATTGTACTTTTATTTTTCTAGTTTTATCAACCTGTAATGATTAATGAATACATGATTGAAGGGGGACTGAGAGAAAGTAGGCTTGAGAAACTTAACACAACAAAGATGTACTAACTAACTCTGAGCAAAGGAGTATCGATTGGACGTGTTGCCGGAAACTGATGGGCCCCACACATCCTGTCCATACCTCCTGCTAGGAGTTGGCCATGTGACTGTCACAGGCTTGATGGATAGGACCATTGACCATATGCTGGAACATACCATACAAGGGTCATTTGTAAGACAGGACTTTCTTATTGTCTAAATCCCTGTTATTAGGGTTTCAGACAATTCATATTTGTTCCCGTTCCCAAATTACTGGGATGATGATATCATAAAAGATCATGTTGTTTAGTAACTTTGTTAGTAGTAGTCTAAAGCCTGATTAGTTGATGGTTATGAGAACCATGTTAGCATTACATGTCATTTTCTGATATAGGGCAGATTGTCTGGGAAATGTCTTACGCTGATGTCTTGTATGGGAAGAATAATCAAGTCTGAGAGTGTATTTCTATTTAGTTTTTTACTTACCACTGCACTTTTAAACTTACCATTGTACCCAGGGTAGGTTTATTGACACAGAAATACACTTTTTAAGGACATTGATTTTTTTTTTCTGAGAATTGTATTTTACCATATGCTGGGAGTGTGCACCAACTCTGGTTCGTCTCCTCAGCTTGGCCAACACTGTGTTTTACCTTTAAAAATTCCTGAAGTTATAAGCATAATAATGAACATGAATTACATTGTACTATCTCATAAAACAGAAATATAAACATTATTTAATTTTAAGTACTTTTGTCAATTTCTTTCTGTAGGCCCAATCTTTAAGTATTGGGTGACATGACCATTGTCTATTCCTTATGAGTGTCTTGCATGGGATGAATAAAATATTCTGTGAGTGTATTTCTTTTTTCTTTTGAACTTACCACTGCACTTTTAAACTTACAATTGTACCCAGGGTGGGTTTATTGACACAGAAATACACTTTTTAAAGGACATTTAAGTCACGCCCCCGCCTCCGCGATCACTCAGAGGCAGATCCTTGCGTCCCTGAGCCAGTTTCACATCCGCTCATCTCCCAATTACGCACCTGTTCCCAATCTAAAATAACGCACCTGTTCCCATTCGCCCCATCGCCAACAGTATTTCCACAGTCCTCTGCCATCCCTTCCCTGCCGGATTAAGGTCGTAATTCACATGCGCTTCACAGCAATCTCTGAGTCTTCATTTTGTTTGGATCTCCGTTGTACCGACTTGTTGCCTGTCCCCGACTACTCTGCCTGCTCCCTGCCTTTACTTCTTCTGTCAGCATGTGTTTCGACCTTCCACCCATCCCTGACTACTCTGCCTGTTACCTACCTGTGCTTCAGCAGTCCGCCCGTGCACCGATCTACCACCTGTCCCCGACTATTCTACCTGTCACTGATCAGTGCCTCCGCCGCCCGTCTGAGTCTCCCTTCCCTGCCCGACTCCGATCCCTCTACCTGCCACTGCCCCTCTGCCATTCTGATCCGCGCTGCGGCCTCACCCCCCTCCCTGACAATTTATTTATTTCTGAGACTTGTACTTTACCATAAATTGGGAGTTTGCACCAACTATGTTCCTTCTCCTCAGCTTGGCCAACACTGTGTTTTACCTTTAAAACAAACTCCTGATGTTATAAGCATAATAAACATGTATTACATTGTACTATATCATTCAACACATATCCAAACATTATTTCATTTTAAGTACTTTTGTAATTTTTTTTCCGTAGGCCCAATCTTTAAGTATTGGGTGAGATGACCATTGTCTATTCCTTATGAGAGTCTTGCATGGGAAGAATTATCCAGTCTGTGTGGCTGCATTTCTTTTGGGCCTTCTTAATATTTTAATAGAGCGTAGCTGACTGCTGCTCACGGCAGTGAGACAATAACACACAAAGACTAATGGAGCCGAGGGAACGTATACACAAGGGGAAGTTACTGTGGATGATGATCAGGTGCGCTAAACAAGAAAACAGATGTGATGAGTTGATGAGGGGCAATGGTGTCAGAAGGCCGGTGACATTGAGCGCTGAAGCCTGCCTCCTGCAGGGGGAGGATGGGCAGCAGGTGGCGTAGTTGTCACACAATCTTTTAGAATTGGGTGAAATGACCCTTGTCTATTCCTTATGAGTGTCTTGCATGGGAAGAATAAAATAGTCTGTGAGAGTGTATTTCTTTTTACTTTTAACTTACCACTGCACTTTTAAATTAACCACATTTCTTTACCCTGCACACAAAATGAGGTGTCACTCTTCTAACATGCATTCATTATCCACTTATATGGCTATTTATGTATGTATTCAATGACCCTCATTGAATGCACTTCCTGTTGTCAAATGCAGCTATACTCAAACATAGTACTTCTTTGATGGTCACAAATATATTACAAAAGGTCAAGTCATTACTTTGAAATTTAACTGAGTTGCATAGGGCGAAAAACATGCTGGTCTAATTGCAGGGAGCTTACACAAAAACACATTGAGGGCAGGTAAAAATACTTTTTATCATAGGAAGCTGTGCATTACAACACGTAATCAGTATATACAATCCTGATGGCATGTGGTGGATAACAAATCCCTAGACAAATTATAAACCACATTCCTGTCATGGTGAGTTTAGAGCTGTAGGTAATGTATTTCCAATGGCAGAGATTGACCCGACTTTCTCCTGTCTCAATACTGATGCAGACATCACACCTACATGGGACATGGCTTCTTTTAAAGAATGAATCCCCTGAGTAAATAAAAGGGTTTATTGGCATTTGTGCCATTTTCTACCCTCCATTCTGAGAGAAAGTTGGCTTGAGAAACTTAACAACACAGATGTTCTAACTTACTCTGAACAGAGGTGTACAGATAGGACACACGTCCTGTCCATGCCTCCTACTAGGAGTTGCCCATGTGACTGTCACAGACTTGAGGGATTGGTCCATTGACCATATGCTGGAACATCCCATACAAGGGTCATTTAGGACTTTTCTTATTGGAGGGTATTTGGCTGGGTTTGACCCTAGGCCGTCTCCCTTCTAATCGGTATAAGTACTGTGGAACTTCCTGTATTCTTTGGAGAGAGAGAGAGTGGGAACTATGTACTGTTAACAGCGGAAGTCTCATGCTGAAATAAAGGCTCTGCCCTGACTTTCTGTTTTCATAACTTTTGTTCTTGGACATCACCGGAAATTCCATCCCAAAATACATACACATCCAACTTCTTCTATAGTAAAACTTTATGCAATTTTACTGACTGTGTGGCTCAGATAGTAAGGGAGTGGGGTTTGTTTCACAAGCGACATGGATTGCATTTATATGTAATCACAGAAAAATCTTTAATAACTAATTCAGGAAATGTGGACAGTTTAACTGGGTGTGAAAATATTTTCATTAATCACACTTTTATACAAACTTCAATTTTAAGGAAAGGGAGTAAATTTTGTCATGAAAAATTAAATTGAGCTGTTTAATTCAAAATATTAACTCCATGTGGTAAGGAAGAGAGTGTCATTTCTGAAGAAAACAAAACACATACATGGGGCCAGGAGTAATGGGTTGGGGAAAGGGTTTGAGAGAAGCTCTCTCACCATCTTCATCCTGTCTGATTGTCTAGAAACAATGTAACGTGTTGTAGTCCGACAGCAAGTTGATATGACTTTAGCAGCAGACTTTTTGGCAGCGTCAACCATTAACTTCACACCATGAGGTAAAGAGTTCTTCATGCAGGTCCTTCTGATGTAGGCTGAATGATTTGTTAGGGGCTTCAAACAGACATGGCACTGGAGCACGTGCCTATTTGTTTTCCTGAAAGACAAAATAGTTCCTTTCACAAGTATTTTATATTGCACACAAAAATACCTTCAGCTTCCCTGTAAAATGAATTTTCCTCTTAGATCATGGGAACTTATACATAGCATAGATAATGTTGTATACATTGAACACAATCAAAACATTCAACTTCCAGTTTTCCAGCAAAAGACAACAGATTCAAGTAAGAACTTGGTTTTTACATGTAGGGCATTCAAGAGATAAACCGTTTGCTTAAAGGTGCAAAAGAAAAGAGCATTAACAAATCCTTTATAAGGCATTTAGAATTATACACCATATATATTTTCTGAATATAATATACACTCCAGAAAACACTTATTTTACATTGCACACAAACCAAATATTACACTTACATCTTTTTAGCACTGCAGCGCTCAGAAAGTGTGTAGGGTGAGGGCTTAATCTCACACCTATGTGTTGCAAAACATGTCTATAGGTAGTTCTTCATTGTCTTTTAAATGAGACCGATTCTCTCCCATTCTTCATTGTTCAGCAATCTAGCCATGGTCCCCTTAAAGTTAGAACGTTCCTTTGGGCAGAAGAGCCATCTGAAGAAAATTCATAATAATGTTAATCAGGAATTCAGCTTTGCATCTGAATATATATCATCATATGTAATGCAGGTAGAATTCATCCCTTGGGGAGATTTTTATCTGGGTAACCATTTATATATAGCCTTACATCAATGTTCCCGTGTACTGCTAGGTTCTAATTCATGACAAACATCTACAAACTCAATTCAATATACCTGCGGTCACTTGGGGTCAGGGAAGTTGACATTCCAGTCAGGTAAGTTGACATTTTATTTTATTTTCATTATATAATTACTCACATTTTAAGGAATGGGTGTGTTTTGTCTTGAAACTTCAATAAACCATCCACTGGCACCACCATTTTCTACATCTTGGCTGGCACCCGTGAACTCAGCACCACCTTGAAGTCAGGTATGTTGACCTTCCAGCCTTGTTTTAACATTCTGTGATTGATTGTTTGGTTGGCTGCTTGCTAGAGAACTGGGCTGTAAAATGTTGAAGACATGTATATTATTTAACACTTTTAGATGCATTTAACATACATTCAATATTCATTTGGATTTGTTTCTAGTGCATCATACATACTTAGGATAAATGCTGTACGCAGGCATTTTTGTTCTGTGGCCCACTGCTCAAAGCAGTGGCGGCCGTAGAATCTCGCCAGTTTTGATCTTTTGTCCCATCGTGGGATCACGGCATGCAGGGTGACAGGATGCAACATTTTGAATTTCCCAAAGGTTGTGTGATCATGAATATCTTTGGAGCTTGTAGCGGTTGATGTTGATGGGCATTCATGGGTTGATGGACTGGTTGATGTTGAAGGATGTTCATGGGTAGATGGACCTGTTGATGTTGAAGCCCTGTTTGAATTACACCTGAAACAAAAAGGTTATTAACAACACAGCAGTTTATTAATTACAGTGGTCGATAAATAAATAGTATATGTTCTAAATAGCATTCATGAATGTACTTACTCTGAGTTCTCGCCGAGCCTGTGGAGCAATTCGAATGCTCGCACAATATTCATTGCCTGGGGCATGCGGTAATGCTTTTTTGCTGTTGTGTTACTGTGGCCCAAATAATCAGCCACGATTGATTTCTCATTGTCATTTAACTCCTTTTTTGTTGCAGTTTCAAAGGCACGCCTGGCCACCTGGCTTGTCACCTTTGGGCAGTTGTATCTGAAATGAAAGAATGAACATGTTTGTGATCAGTCAATATAACTGTTGATGGACTGGCTACGGTAAGAAATAATTTATTTTTGAGTGTAATAAGTGATAAAAGACTACTTTTTGTGCAGTCGCTCCAGGTCATTGGAGGGATTGTAAATTGGCTTCCCAGTGCCACCAAGGAAGAACCTGACATTCGAAGAATCATCCTGATCTTGCGATTGACAGTTGTTTTGTAAAAGTTTTGGGCGCATTTGTTTGAAATAAAAATCTAACCACTATTCAAAGATAAATAAATGTAGTTAACAAGGTGTATTATGTTTTCTAAACAAAAGCACAATGTAAATTGTAACTGTTGTTATCTTTACTCTTTTACTCACCATCTCCTGCTGGACATTAAGGGCAAAGGTAGCCACTTGGGTGGCAGCTGTTTTGTGCTCCTTGACACCAACTACAAAATAGTCCTTTCCATCCTTTGGCACCTTTTTTCTTTCAAGCCATTCAGTTACCTGAAGAAGTCAAATAAATAAATAAATTGAACATGCTTGAAAAAAATCAATGAATGAAGGGCTACTGGACTAATTATTACTTACAGTCATGTGTTCAATAACTCCAGGCCGTTGGAGGTGGCCCAACATCAGAGTTGCCTCCAAATAGCATGTTACAAGATACTGCTCCGTAGGGGTCAAATCCCGCTTCTTAGCCATGATGGCAAGAAGGTCTTTAAGAGCAACCCTCAGGACTTTCTTGCAGTCAAAAGGTGAGACCATTCCTTTTGACAGTGCATCGTATCTGTTAACAGGGAAAGCATTTACTCAAAAATAACATACATTCTCATCATAAATACACCACAGAACTGGAAAAGTTATGGTTTAAAATGTATTGTGAGGAGCAAGCTTAATATACCTTTTTCCAGTTATTTCCTTTCTTGCCTGCTTGGTAACAGTTTTCTGGATGGCTGAAAGAAAATCAATGTAATTCTGGGAATTCATTGTGGGAGTTTTGACGTGCTGTACTCTGCTTGCTGTTACCTACCCGAAGCTAAGTACCATTATTATGCCTTTTCACTGCACTTGTTGTAGCTACTTCACGAAGGAGAACTGTCGTCTTCAGTTAAAGATAGCAGAGTTAGAGGCTCGGCTTCAGACGCAAATGTCAGGTAAGGATTATGTTAGTGTAGAAATGGGAAAAACTGCGTCTGTGCCACCAGGAAGAA
>JACXGJ010011998.1:0-18754 GCA_016801105.1 Esox niger | reverse complement strand
ACACTCATATACACACACACTCATATACACACACACTCATATACAAACACACGGTCAGACACCACATATTGATAACACAAATCTGGACTCAATGTGGACTCAATCTTGACTCGACTTATCTTCTTGACTGGATTGTCGTTCAGGACTATCCCAGTTTGGGCCAACTGGCCGAGAAGCTTCTGGAGAACCACATCTACTCTCTCTTTGCTGTGGATCAGCAACAGTATCAGTGGTATGAGGTAATCAAATGCACACACACAAACACACACACACACACAGCACACATGCACAACACTCTCTTTGACACTTTGACATATCTGGAGAACACAAACCCATCACATTTACATTGTCTCAAAGTGAGTGTCCCAGATACTGTCCCATTGGCCTTGGAATTAACATCAATCCCTCCCTTTCCTCTCCTTCTCTCTGTCTATCTACTGCTCTCTCCTACTTTCTCTATTTCCCGTCTCTGCCCCTCTCTCCTTCTCTCTGTCTATCTACTGCTCTCTCCTACTTTCTCTTCTTCCCCGTCTCTGCCCCTCTCTCCTCTCTCTTTGTCTCTAGGAGCTGATCAGTTTGATACCAGGCTCCAATCTTTTGTTCCAGACACCAAACCTTACAGACTTGGTGGTGGATGCATACAAGGTAACACACACCCACACAAACCGCCACACACACACACACACACACACACACACACACTGGTGCGATTGGGATGTTGTTGTGTGGGCGAAGGGGTGGGAGGGTTTGGCATGGCCCATTCTAATCTCTATCTTGCCCCAGGGCACAAGAAAGCCATTATTCTTTATGGGAATCTGCTGACTACACAGGCTTGCACACACGCACGCACGCACGCACGCACATACACACACACGCACGCAATGTAACTGCAGAACAGAGCCTGGCATTATTAAGACTATCCCGTCTCCAAGGTAACACAGTTTAATCACTGATAAATACAAAGAGCCTATTTTTAGACCCTTCCCCGTCAGCCTCACTATTGATCAGAGGACAGGAGAACAATGGAGGCTTTCTGAGGACATGTTCTATCTTTCTCCTCCTCTCTGCCTCCCTCTCTTTCCTCCTCTCTCGCACCCTCTCTATTACTTACTCTCTCTCTCCCCAATTGTTCCTTTTCTCTCTCACTTTATTTCTTTCCTTTCTCCCTCTCGCTCTCTGTTTTGCCCTCTCACCTTATTTGTCACTCTGTCTCTCGCTCTGTTTCTCCCGCGCTACATCTCTATTCAGTTTCAATTCAAGGGGCTTTATTGGCTTGAGAAACATTTGTTTACATTGCCAAAGCAAATGGACAAAACTAAATGTAAATAAAGAACTATCTGTCTGTACTCCAGAGGTTGCTGTCTGTTGTCCAGGTGTCTGTGTCAGTGGAGGACAGGGCATTCAGGCGTTTCCTGGTCAGTGTCTCTCCTCTCTGTCCGGAAGGATCTGTATCCCACGACAACCGCAGCTGCTCCAATGTCCAGCCCAACCAGACGGTACACACGCCCAAACACACACACACACACACACACACATTTTAGGTATTACCGGTATTGGGGAACAGATTTCACAATTCAAATCCTATTTTCCCTAACCGTTGAACCGAATGCTAACTCCTTAATATTTCCCACAAACAGTAAGCCTAACCCTTATTCTAACTCAAACCGCATACTGAACCCAGAACTTAACCACGTGGGCAGAAATTGCTGTTTTCCTCATGGAGACTGGTTCATATCTTTTTTGCTTAATGTCCTTGTGTGGATGTTTGGGCGAAACTGGGATTGGTGAAACATGCACACGAATACCAAAAAGTCTTTGTGGACCGGTGTTTGTACATGCATGTGTGTATATGTCTGTGTGTATCTGCGTGTGTGTGTGTGTGTGTGTTTGTGTGTTTGTTCATACTGAGATAGGCCTGTTATGGAGTAATCAGATCTGAGTCGTTTATGACTCAACACAATAGCTTGTTCGGTGATTACCAGCAGACCTCTGGTTATTATGTCTGAAAAGCTTCTGTTACTGGATATTTGGTCGGGTTATTGGACAGGCTACAGTCTAATGAGCAAAGTCGGCATTTTTGCGTAGACTCCCATTGAAGTAGAGCTTCAAAACCAACTGTCCATCATGATGCCTCACCGCTAAACCTTGAGTTTACCAATCTACTTGTTGTAACTCTACGCAGGTCTACTTCAACATCACTATCGGCCTTCGCTCCTGTCCTGAAGACGGTGATGAAGACGATGTGGTCCTGGTCTTCGTCAGGCCCGTGGGTTACAACGAATCGACTGTTGTCAAGGTTCGTTCGAGGTGTCGCTGTCACTGTGGACCGGATCGGAGTTGCCACGACGATACAACTGAGCAACAGTCAAAATGTCAAGCCGCCGCCGCCGAAAGAAACCACAGCAATGAAGACTTTAACGGCCCAGACACACTCCCGACCCAGGGGCAGCTGCAGTGTCGTTCAGATGGGTCTGCTGTGGATTGTAGCGGTCGTGGAGAATGTGTTTGTGGGAGGTGTGTGTGTGAGAGATACAGCCTGGGGACGACTTACGGAAAGTACTGTGAGATGGATGATTACTCCTGCCCCTACCATCAAGGACAGCTGTGTGGAGGTACACACACACACACACACACACACAATTGATTCTCTGTGTACCTGGTGATAGTCAAATGTCTCTCTCTCTCTCTCTCTCTCTCTCTCTCTCTCGCTGTCAGGCCGAGGAGTGTGTGTGCACAGTGAGTGTGTGTGTGAGGACGGCTGGACAGGGGAGAGCTGCGGCTGCCCAGTTTCCACAGCAACCTGCACGCCCGACCGCGGTTTGCTTTGCGGCGGGCATGGCAGGTGTGTGTGTGGCAAGTGCGTGTGCGATGACCACCGACGCTCCGGAACATTCTGCGAGTTGTGTCCGACCTGTCTCAGCTCCTGTCAGTCACACCGGTGAGGCTTTAGCTCAGCGGGCGAACGCGATCTTGGCCGATGGCGTTCAGACGACCCAGGCTAAAACACGGTCCGTCACATCATGTCAAGCACCCGTGTAATCACCTCCTCCTTCTCTTCCTCTCCCCCGTCTCTCGTTCCTGTTCCCTCTCTCTCAGGATGTGCATAGACTGCCACTTGTCTCACGGTCTGTCTCCGAATGCGTCGTGGCAGTGCAACCATACCTGCACCCCATTGGTCGGTTATGTCAGTGATGTCGCAGGTACAGTGGGGCCAGTGGTTATACCAAACCCAGGGGTTCCCCTGCACAGACCGTGCGGACGCATGCCAGATTTTACAACATAGATCAGCTAGTCATCGTTGGATGATGCAGGGTCTGGCAGGGGCCCCCGACTCTCCGCAAAAACACACAAATATCATGGGGCTCTTTGTAATGATGGGATAAACATGAATATGGACGGTGTCTCTCTCTTTGTCTCTCTGTCTTTGTCTCTCTCTCTCTGTCTCTCTCTGTCTCCATGTCATCCTTCTTCCTTTCAGTTACATTAGATGAGGTGTGGAGAAGGTGTGTTTACATGAAAGATAACTGTCACTACCGCTTCTACACAGCTAATACCCAGCTACACATCAACACCCAGCCTGGTGAGAGACACACAACACAAGCAGAAACACATTTACTTTTCACATCAACACGCTTATGTGTGTTGAAAAGGACAAATGTAAGAACCTTGTGGTTGACACACACACACACACACACACACGAAGACCCACACACCATATTGCAGTGTTGAGTCAGCAAGTCTGACGTCAGCTTGACATTTTCTAATTAACGCTACTTTTTCTGTCTCACTCTTGGTTACACACACGCCTCCAACTCGCTCTCAACTCCCTTTGACTCCCCCCTAATCCCTCTAACTGCTCCTGTAGTTTCCCCCATGAACTGCCCTGACTCCCACTCAACTCGCCCCTGAATGCCCCTAGGCACCTCCCCAACTCCCCCCAACCCTCTGCTGGCACCCCGTTCTCTCCTTTCCCTTCTTGCCCTGTACTCCGGAACTCTCCCACTCATGGTTCGGAAGCCAAAATTCCATGGCAACAGTCATAAATGTCCTAGTAGAACTTTAGTGTCTTTGTCTGATGGATGGATGAGCCCATGCAGTCTTTGTACGTGGTCCTGGGTTTCCCACAAACATAGTATAACCTTACAATTCAGCCCCCACAAGTTTGTTTATTGCAGGTTTCCACAAGGAAACCTGTCTGTGGCGGGTTAGGATTAGATTTGACGGATAGAGAAAATAAGTAATAATATTTCTGCTTCCCACAAGGACAGAAAAACAAACGTGTGTGTGTGTGTGTTTCTAGACACATTCAAGGTCAAATATTGAAGTGTTGCGTCTGTGTTTCTATACACTACAATAGATAAATACAATTGTCTTTGTGTGTGTGTGTGTGTGTGTGTGTGTGTCAACAGAATGTGTGTCCAGTCGGCGGTACATGGGTACGTTCCTCAGTGTGTGTGTTTTGACGTTTCTCCCGGGGCTGGTGATATTGGTAGCGCTTGTGCTGGTGCTGCAGAGACGACCTCTTCCACACGGGGGCGCCACCGACCGGCAATTTAACTCAGCTGGCAAGGTGAGACAGTCCGGGAATCAAAACATCTTTTAGTACTTTCATAATAAACAATATTTGTGTAAGATACTCCAATACTCAGGACTGTGTGCACACAGGAACTTGTGTGTGTGTTTATGTGTT
This sequence comes from Esox niger, assembly GCA_016801105.1. Taxonomy (NCBI): domain Eukaryota; kingdom Metazoa; phylum Chordata; class Actinopteri; order Esociformes; family Esocidae; genus Esox; species Esox niger. The sequence continues at coordinate 14,064 of JACXGJ010011998.1, read as the reverse complement.
TTTGACTGCATTTGAATGTTTTTTAAAGGACCTGTCATATATCCCAACGACCAATGAGAAGACAGTATCATACCGGAGAGACCACCCCCTCGGACCTGACCGGCCAATTGAGATGCATATCACCATTCCTAAGATGCCTCTGGGGGAACCCTGGCAGTGAGGGGTTGAGGGTCATCTGAATATGACGGGTATAGAAAAGCCTTTTCTGTTTTATTTCTTTTGTGACATATCTTATAGAGTAAATTCGTTTTATGTATTTTTGGGCATTTTTTAGATTTTTCTGATAGAAGAGAGTGTGTGCTGAAACAGAGGTTAGACCGCCTCATACCACCTCTTACAGAACACTTAATCTGAAATATGAAACACTGGCATGGTAATGTGACTGAGGACCTCTTCAAGCATTAGTACCAGGTTGGGAGAAGAAGAGTAAATTATGGAAAACTGGACAGGGCACAATTCCAAATAGCCATTTTTGCTGTAATTATCTGTGGCTTTTTGGACTTGCGACCATTGAATGGTACTCAACGTTGGTTATCGATGTTTATCAATGGAACGCAAGCGCAGAGAACACTACAAATTAACTGGATCTCCCTCCGTCACTGCTCAGCCTATGCTAGCCTCCCACCTAGTGGACAGGCATGAAGGACACGTGGATAGATGGAAGACAGCGGACTAACATCAGCAGTTATGGGTATATGTGAAACTCCTTCCTCACAGTGCCACCGTATGCACTTGGTTTCTTCATTTTGTGTGCGTATAACTAGAATTTCACAGCGATTGTCAGAATCTCCAACGTTTTTTACTGTACAGACTGAATCTCTGTAATGTGATATGAAATGCTTGTTTTTAAAATCGGCATACTTTATGTGAAGAGTACAGATTTGCACTAGTATTGTTACTACTGTAGAATTACGGTGTCGCGTCAGACTACTGATCATTCATTGGTTCCTTAACTATCGGGGCTGCTGCTGATTGGTTCCCAAACTACTGAGGCTCTTGATTGGCTCCTGAATGTTCCTTGATTAATTTCTAATACGTCTTGTCTAAATAAATTCCAGTAAACAAAACTATTAATTATTAACTGACGATATGTTACATTGTTGCTGTTTGCAGCATTTTAAAGCATCAGCAGCAAATGTATTTAGTCTAGAACACTAATTAGGTGTGCTTGCCACCTTGTCACGTTTAGGCTATCCAACATTTTTATTTTCTGTCATGATTTATTTTGGAAAGTTTTTAAGTAAGACCAAACCAACTTTCTTTCACATGTTTCGGCTACACTAACTGAAAATGTGTATATTTTGAGTGACTTTATAAATCAATAAACACTGGTGAGCCAAAACATTATGACAACTCACAGGTGAAGTGAATAGAGTGTCCTAACAAGGGCACATGTCAAGTTCCGGGTAGATTAGATGGTAAGCAAACTGGTCCGACTGACAGAAGGTCTACTGTGGCACATTTGAATGATAGTTACCGGAGGACTCTGTCATAACACACAACGCATCACACCGTGTTGCGTATGGGGCTGCCATGCTGCAAACTGGTCAGAGTGCCCATGGTGACCCCTGTCCACCGTCGAAAGCACCTACAATGGGTACATGGGCGTCGGAAGGGGACTTTGGAGCAGTGGAAGAAAGTCCAATTTACCTGAGGAAGTGATGGCACCAGGATGCACCCTGGGAAGACGACAAGCCCATGGAGGGAAAGTGTTGGGCTGGGAAATGTTCTGCTGGGGAACCGTGGGTCCGGGCGTTCATGTGGATGCCAATTAGACACCTGCCATCTACCTAAACATGGGTGCAGACCAGGTATACCCCTTCATGGCAATGGTGTTCCCTGATGTCAGTGGCCTCTTCCAGCAGGATAATGACCCTGCCACACTGTTCAGGAACGGTTTGAGGAACACGATGAAGAGTCTAAGGTGTTGCCCTGGCCTCCAAATTCCCCAGATCTCAATCCAATTCAGCATTCGTAGGATGTGTTGGACCCACAAGTCCGATACACGGCGTCTCCATTTCGCAACTTACAGGACGTGATGGATTTGCTGCTAATGTCTTGGTGCCAGACACCACCAGACACCATCAGGGGTGTTGTGGAGTCCATGCTTCGGCGGGTCGGCGCTGTTTTGGTGGCACACGGAGCACCAACAGCATATTAGGCAGGTGGTCGTAATGTTTTGGCTCATCAGTGTAATTTGAATAATAAGCATTAATCAGCCCTAAAAGAGTGCATCTTGAACTGTTCAAGCTAGGGAGTCCCCTTTGCCTATCCAAACTAAGTACTAATTTGCATAATTATGATAAATGTATCCCCCCATAATATCTCCTGAGCAACCAAGGTAGAGACCAATCCATCTTTGTTTCACATATTTCCACTATCCCAAATTAAAGATCTTAAACGTGCACAATTAACCTTAACCTCTAGCAGTATCTCTTTGTTTAACATGTTGAGGTTTGTTTAAAGAGAATTGTCAGCTGTTCATTTGTAAAATTAACATAAATGAATCCTCTAACAGTATCTCTTAAACTTTAAGTTTGTTTAACATGTTTAGCCTATCCTAACTTTAAAATCAAACATTAAAAACAATTAACAAGTTGGCCAGCACACCACGTTTACTTCTGTAAATTTATTTTGTAGTTATTAATTATTGTGAAATTATTTATTGTGATTTATTTCCTTTTTTATTATTTTCTATTTGTGCTCTTTTAGAGTGTTTTTAGAGTTTTGCATATTTTGCATTAATGGTACTGACTAGGCTAAAGGGGCTATTTTACAGTGTTGTTTATCAGTGTTGACTGAATCAGCAATAATATTAATCTCTCTTTCTGGCAAACCTTGGTCAAATGATGTCCAATACTTTCAAAAACCGCTGTATCACGTCAGATAGCAACAACTCCATCTACACTGCATGGAATCAGTTATTGAATAAGGAGTACTTAAGCCTTGTTCATTAAATGTTTTTGGCAAGTTAGTAATTTCAGCTTCATTTCAGTGTCATCTGGTACAATGGAATATGGCAACATTTCTGAGAGTACAGCTGAATTAAAGCACACATATTTGACATGTATTTGATACATATTTGACATGTATTTGACCACTGGCTGCTATGTGGGCATTGTGTTTGTACAACAACAACTGTTTTCTGGTCATTTTCTATTAGTTCATGTGATTGTTTCCTGTAACATGATTATTTCAATGAAATAATTAAACATGTTTTAGTTTTTTGTGTATCTTGTTCTGATTGTTTATAACACGTTATGCAAGGATGCATTTATACAGACAGCACACGTCATTCCGTTTGACCAATCAGAATGAGTTCTGACATAAAAAGATCAGAAGACATTGGTTAAAAAGAGCAATTAGTGGGAGGTCTGTGTGAAATTGGATACCACACACACACCAAAACAGTGCTCATCACTACATAGACATCACATTTTATAGGTTGTTGGACATATTATCTCAGAAAGCCTTTTCCATTCCTACATATGATTGTGGGGTTTGGTAGTCCTCTCTCCAATCCGCTAAACAACAGGACACATCTCACACACACCTCCAGACTGCGGTCGTTGCCTAGCAACCCCTATGAGAGGGGCGGAACGGAGGTTTTGCTTCCGAGGTAATTACAGAGTGAACACCAGAGGACGTGATTTTAGGGCTGTGTGTGTGTGTGTGTGTGTGTGTGTGTGTGTGTGTGTGTGTGTGTGTGTGTGTGTGTGTGAAAATTGTGAATTATAAATTACAGTCTCAGTGACCATCAGAACAGGACCAGACTAGACTTGGCAAGTCTCACACTCTCACAACACCACTAGAAACTGAGAGGCGGTGCGAAGTCCACTGTGTGTTCCAAGTGTGTCACCGCAACACAGCCAAACAGAACACAGCATACACAGGGCTTCAATGATCTCATCACTTTATTTTAAGTGTTATGCAGGCAGTCTTTTTTGTTCTCTTTTCAGTTGTTTAATTCTGGTCACATAACACGTTTGTACAAAGTTGATTTAAAAATATCAATAGTCAAGAACCTGTAGCCTTGGAGGCAAGCCTTATCAAACGTCATGGAGATCCACAAACAGCTTAGAAAAACATTTTACAAATGAGATGTCACTAGAAAATATTAAAGAAAACTGGTTGTCACATAAAATATTACCAAAAAACATCCAAATTTGGTATATCAACCATTCTTATTTTCAAATGTTTTTATTCACTTTTTTTTGCTTAATTTTTTTTTTCAACATACCATGGCGCGCGAGAGAAGTAGAAATGACGGGCCGCAGTCATGACAACAGTTGGACATAGAAAAAAAAAAAGTTTACAATTAATAAAATAAGAAAACAGAACAGCACTAAAACGCAACATGCTGTACACACACCTCTGACCAACGCGTACGTACGATACACTCCAGCAAAAGGCAGATATTAAAACAGGACAAATAAATTAGCTGTACACAGTAATCACCTGTGTCCGAACGTACTGGTGGGTTAAGAAAATTAAAAAAGAGCCAAGAAATAAAATACAAAAAATAAAATAAACACTGACACTAACAGAGCAACGTCACCAGAAACTTGTCATTACAACCACATAACTAATAGAATCCCCCCTCCCCAAAACCCTTCTCTCCCCCTTGCTGCACCCTTTCTCTACCTGTGTCCGCCCTTTGCCCATCACACAAAAAGCAGAGGGGAAGATGGGGGCAGAAGGGGGCAGCTTAATGTGTGTTTGTGTGCACTACTGCTTGTGCTAAGGCGTTTCAGTACCAGATCTCACACACAGGGGGCGCCAACTTCCCAATGCAGCTGAAGCGGCACCAATGTCAAATCCCACTGAAAATCTATTATCGCTAAAGGAATATTTAAAATCACATGAAATGGGACTTGAAATATCATTTATTCACGGAGTTAATCAGGGATACATTTTATTACTGGAATGTTCTTTTATCGCAGACATTGATACTGAAAGTTTGGAAGGTTATTAAAGAACAATAACAATGAGTCACATTGCAGTTGTATTCTAAACTGGTTATGGATAGGCAATTGGTGCTAAGTATCTGAGGAGACTGTGTGTTTTGACATTAGTGCTGCTTACTAACCCTGTCCTACCCGCCCACCAACCCTGGGGGAGGAGCTAGTCTTTAAACGTTCAGTTGGAAATATGACATCATCAGGGCGGAAGTTCTCCCGCGGTGTAATATGATGTCGTATTAACATGACTAGCTTTAACAAGAGCTAACTGGCAGTTTTTATACCAGAGAAACCTTTCCCTCTCCTCTCCATAATGTAAACATGGTTTCTAGGATTGTCTTATAGTATTGCTTTCACTAAACAGCCTGTTGGAGAAAGCTAGATTGTTAGTTTAAAAGAAACAAATATTTCAAATGCAGAGCGTTTCTCTAGGAATGCATCATTTATAAATCTTTACTTTTTTTATATGTGCTTTTTTCTACACTCTAGAACTCTTGTCTTTTTTGTCTCTTGTTCAGTAAGAGTTTATCAGACTGGTCTTTACCTGAACTACCAGGGTACAGTTGTACACACACACCCACACACACACACACACACACACACACACACACGCGCGCACGCAGATGCGCACGCAGACGCGCACGCAGACGCAGACGCGCACGCAGACACGCACACACCTGTCCCTGGTCCACTCTTCATCACCATCGTCACTGTATTAGAGGGGAACATCTTTGTGCATAAAGATACAATTGTTGCGTTTCAAATGTCACCAGCCATGTGGGACACATCCAATGTCGCTCCTTGATGTATTAGAAGTCTGAGCTCCGGTCTTGTGCTAGTCTTATTAGCATTTCCAAAATGGCACTGTCTTCCCTAAATATCAAACTACGCAGATTGCGATGGCCAAAAGAAGTGCACTATATGGGGTTGAGTGCGACTTCAGATTTTCCCAATATCTATAGTATACATCCTCCTCTGGCCTTAGTTTTGAAAAAAATCCGACCTTCTACATATTAATTACACCGTAAGTTTGTTAAATTCATTCATTAGTTTAGATTCAGAATCCTCTGTTTATGTCATTTTTCAGTCCATCATATTTATCTTCTCTTTGAGTCCGTAAAACCTTTGTTTAAATAAAAATAACAAAAATCGAATCGACCACCTGACCTCTACAGCCTCAGTGTCACCACCGAGTCAGCACCTCCCACTTTCTCGCCTCACAGGAAGTGGACACTACTCAAACTCCTCCTCTTCCTCCTCGTCCTCCTCTTCTCCCTCAATCTGATTGGGCGACGAAGCTGTGGGCGTGTCTGGGGCAGAGTCCTGGGAGAGAGTTGCCACAGTTACGATGCGAGGGGAGGAGCCTAAGCCCTGGTTGGAATCCTCCATGTCGTCGGTTGTAATGATGGCCAGAGAAGCGCCTCCCTTCTTGTTCTGGTGCGTTTTGATGTGTTTGGAGAGATGGTCGCTACGCATGAAACGTTTACTGCACTCAGGGCACTCAAACCTCTTTTCACCTGAGGGACAGAGACACACAGGGAATTTGGAACAACAAACGCAGAACATACCTGTCTGTGTGTGTTCAAGCATGTGTGTGGACCTTTACCTGTGTGTGTTCGCCTGTGCCTCTGCAGTTCGTCAGACCGCGTGAATCTCTTGCCACAGAAGATCCAGTTGCAGACAAAGGGTCTTTCCCCTGTGTGCCAGCGGAGGTGAGCTCGGAGGTGACTGGTCTTACCTGGCCAAAAGAATATTACACAGAAATGTAAACATCACCTCTAACTGATTCGGTCCAGATGATATTATACTGAATTCTAGGAGGATCTCAGGATTGCTGTCTGATGACTACCCTGTGCCTATTTTATACATTATAGACTGAACTCACCATAGACCTTTCCACAACCCTCCATGTGACACACATGCTGTTTCTTCTTAGATGGGTCTCCACTGTTCCTGCAACACACACACGCACACACGATGATGACTGATGGTAACACCTGATTGGTGCAGAGCAGTAGGGCAATATATGTTTGTTTACCTGCCCTCTCCATCCCTACAGTTGGGACAAGAACAGGCCACCCTGCGTAGCCTCTTGCTAGGCGGTCCTTCCTGGTCCGATGAACTCTGAACTGAACCCATCTGGTCTGGGCTGAGCGAAGACCCTGCCACGGTACCCACGGTAACCGCCACTGGCGAAGACTGGACCTTCACCCCACCCTCCTGACCTTGGGGCTGACCTGATGGCAAAATGGAAGAGAGTTGTTGTTTGTTGGGTTTCCCCACTCCCCACAGACCGCCGTGTGCTCTCACTGGGTTCTCACCCTGTAGCCCAGTAATGGTGAGCGGAACCCCCTGCATCTGAACCCCGGCGGCACCCAACCCGGCGATGCTGACGGTCTGAACCCCGGCGCCCGGATTGATCTGGGCCGCGCTCAGTGTCAGGGGAGCCCCCCCCAGGTGCATGAAGCCCGCCCCACCCATGGTCCCCCCGCCCACGGGGGCCAGAGTAAGTTGCTGGGGCACAGACACACCGCCTGGGATCTGTAGCGTCTGCCACGTGATCTGGCCCGACGGGGACAGGGTTGGGGTCCGGATCAGAACCTGGAGAATGGACAGGGAAAGTTAATTCGTCATTCAGACATTCAATCAGAGCCAAACGCGGCACGGAGAACAGTGTTTTGGGATGGGAAGGAGGTGGTTAAGGAGAGGGGAGGGCACCTGTTGGTTCTGGAAGGCCTGTATGGGCTGGAGGGTCTGGCCGGGTCCTAACTGAAAGGTTTGGATCTGCTGCGGCTGGCCCTGAATCAGGAATGGAGGAAGGGGTTTTAAAACTCTCTGCAGAGTTGCAGTGTGTGTGTGTGTGTGTGTGTGTGTGTGGACTGACTGCTCAGTCTCCCAGTTCATGCATCAGAATGCTAATAAATGTTCACACCTTTACCATTTAAGTCAAGGCTACAGGTGCAACAGCATGTTATTGTCAGGGGAGGTCATGGGACGGGGCTCATCTTGGAAGTGGGCTGAACGCGACATGGAGCAGACCTCTGGTCAAAATACCAGTATCTTGCCTGAACTGTTTTGGGTATCGCTGCAGACTTGTAGTTCTGGTACTTGGGAGCCTCTGCCATGCTCACACTGCGTGGCCTTCAGATTTGAAGCTAGTCTAAAACCAAGGAAAATCAACTAGCGAGTCACTACTCGGGATCACAGGGCATGGACTGACTGGTGGTATGAAACGTAGTGCTTTCAGTACCCAGAAGTGTTTAGACAGCCATTACCTTAAACACACACACACACACTTATAATAAAATAAAAAGATATAATGTTGGACAATAAAATAATTCCACAATAAAAAAGGATGTTTATCCTTTCCACTTGAATGTAATGTTTGGGGGGATTCAAAGAAAGTTTTTAAAATATGTGTGTTACCTGGTTTTGTTGGTGGATCTGGGCCTGTGTGATCTGCTGGGGCTGAATCTGAATCTGCTGCAATACCTGGTTGCCCATCTAAACAATGACATAACAACTGTTAGATTATGACAGAATAATAACATTTCATAACACAATAGAATGGATGACCAATCGCAATGCAAACACCCAAAGGTAGAACCCACCTGGCCTACAATAACCTGCTGGATGGTTCCTGGCGGGTCTGATTGGCCATTTGCCTGGCTTTGGACCTGTCAATCAATCATGCAAACAATCAGTTTATCAATCATTCAATCAACCAATTAATTAAATTAACACATGCACACACACACACACACACACACACACACACACACACACACACACACACACACACAGAGACAGACACACACACAGACAGACACACACACAGACAGACACACACACACAGACAGACACACAGACAGACACACAGACAGACACACAGACACACACACAGACACACACACAGACACACACACAGACACACACACACATACTATCTGTGTGTTCTGTGAGTCCTGGTCACCGGATTGGTTCTGTATGTCTCTCTCAGCTGCTCCATCTGACCCGGTTACAGAACTTAGCTGTGTTCCGTCCGATGGCGCTCCATCGCCCCCAGCAATAGTCGTCGTGGTACCGGTAGATGACCCAGTGACAGTAACTGCCCCGGAGACTGCTGCTGACGTTGTCGTTACCAGGTGGTTGCTGTTAGCTACAGTAAAGCTGCCATCGGCTGATTGAATAAGCTGCATAGCTCCACCCCCTGTCAAATTATTCACGACGGGCAGGGCAAGGGTCATGCCGCCGATGTTTATGGGTACTGTCGTCATGACCTGGGTCTGGGAGCCCTGTAAGGTCTGCATCTGCAGCGGGAAAGACTGGGCAGGACGAAGCTGCAACGTTTGATTGGCTGAGCCAGTGAGGATGGCCTGCTGATTGGCCGGCTGTAGGATGGCCTGGGTCTGGGATTGGTTCTGGATCAGCTGGACCTGCTCTGGTAGACCCCCCTGGGCTGGACTGAATAAAACAGAATAAAATAGAATCATTTTATATGTAAAAGTTCCCATGTGGCTCAATTAGTAGAGCATGGTGCTTGACAAAATGTTACTTGAGTTGTCGTAATAAAAAACAGTACACAAACAATATGCATTCACTCCATGTGAGCAATTCTGGATGAGATCTTAGGAAAGACAGATCATTTTAATTGCCTACATTATCCATGTAACCTCCAGCCGTCAGACACCCAATCTAACCTTCAGACACCCAATCTAACCTTCAGACACCCAGTCTAACCTTCAGACACCCAGTCTAACCTTCAGACACCCAGTCTAACCTTCAGACACCCAGTCTAACCTTCAGACACCCAGTCTAACCTTCAGACACCCAGTCTAACCTTCAGACACCCAGTCTAACCTTCAGACACCCAGTCTAACCTTCAGACACCCAGTCTAACCTTCAGACTACCAGTCTAACTTCGACCTGCCACCCACCTGATGTGGATCTGTTGGCCCCCCAGGGTCGCAGTCTGGGGGCTGATGTGGATCTGTTGACCATCTGCTGTCTGTAAGTGGGGGATTACCTGGTACTGGACCCCACCCCCAGACGAAGGCATGTTCTGTACCTGGAAACGATAACATTTGTTTAAATAACAATGTCACTAGTTTAAAACATGTACAAATAACATGAACATTCAACATTTTAGTCTTCCATCTTTATGTGTTTTAACTTTCCAGCCCTTACAGTTATGATCATTGACATGGCATGTATGAATAACTAGACTTAAACTGGTGAAATCTTGTAATGTAACACCCCATCTGGTGCTAGTTCTGCCTATCCTGTGTAGCTGACATTCACCCTCCAAAGATTATTAGGAGACAGTTGGTCTAGCTAGCTATCCAATAGCGCTAACTATTTAGATCTGCAGAATTCACAGTTATAACTAGCATTATTGTGACAGGGTGGGAACCAAAACACTAGTAATTCTTTCCCGGGATAACATATTGATTGCATATCGAATGTTGTTGTCAGCCCACGTTTTAAATACCTCCCAGTTTTGTGATGTCCAATTTGCACTTATGGCCTTACAAAACATGTCTACGTCTTGTGACACTGATCCCACAACCAGGAAGTACTTGTCAGCAGCTATGGGCTTGGAGGAGCATGCATTCACCAGACAACAACCATGAACAACCCCACCAACCACACACGGTGCTTACTGAATTCGCACAGCCACATGCCAGCTCCCTGGGACATTGGCAGTAGGATTCAAACTCCTGGCCACAAAGACACTGTGATTCTAGCAGGCAGTGACTTCACTCCCAGGTCAATCAAGACATCCTCAAACTAGCCAGTTAAACATCCACTGGAACCAAGCTCCTATCTAGGTTTCTTCCTAACTTTGGGGCTTCCTAGGGAGAATGTCCTAGTCACTGTGCTTCAACTTCTTATTGTTGGCTCTTTCAGGGTTTTGTGAGTGACAAGGGGCAGGGTCTGGAGAGGGACAGGGTCTGGTGAAGGGAAGGGAACATGATGAATCCAACAGCGGACAAAGTAAACCATAGACGTGGTAACTACCAGAATACCAGAACATTTAGGAAACTCAACATTTAAATACAGGAAGTAAAAACCCAAACTCTGGAAGGCACTGTGCCTAAGAACAGCTCTTAGCCATGATATAATGGCCAAATGTTATACCCCCTCTCGCCATATTGCTTAAATATATTCTACTGTCCAGCTCTAATATGCACACATACCTGGATGATCTGAAACTGCTGCTGCTGAGGATGCTGATTGGCTGCTACAGTGTTAGTCCCGCCCTCCGCCTTCACCTTCCGGCCGGCCGGAGTACTGTCGTTGACTGAAGTGGTGGCCAGTGTCACGGCAATAGGTTGATTGGCAGCGTCCTTGGCTATCTGAGGAGCAGTGGTAATGATTTGCCAGCCGTTGCCAGTGAACTGGGCAGGAACAAGCTCCAACTGCTGCTGAACCAACGTCTGATTCCCTGCTGCGTCCACCACGATCTGGCCCTGGATCTGGCCACCCTGCAACTGCAAATTAACACACATTGTACAGATAAAATTTACAAATAAATATATTCCGGTGAACATTTACTAAAGTAGGGATGTAGGAACCAAAGTCTTATTCCCAACTAAGTCCACAACTATCTGGCCATCCTCAATCAGGAAGCACATACCTCACATTGTAGCTGAAAGCCTGTCGGTATAATGCCTTGTCAAAAAAGCATTTAGATGCCTTTATGTGCCAGAACTTACATTGCTAAAATAATAGAATTATACACAGCATAATCCGCACAAAACTTTATTAAAAGCATTAAAAAAAATACATAGCCATTATTTGTCTCACCTGTATTTGACCAGCCTGCACCTGAATTTGTCCCTGTCCCTCCACACCTCCCTGAACTCCTATCTTACTGCAGGTTGCAGCCAGCAGGGCTAAGGGAGACGACTGGGAATCCTGCAGAGCATACACGCAAACGCACACGCAAACGCACACAGGCACAGAACGCGCAGGCAGATAGTGCAGATTCAAAGACAGAATGCACATTTGCACAGACAGAACAGACCGACAGAAGGATAAACAGACAAACAGACAGACAGTCAGACAGATAGATAGAGACCAGTTGTCTGTAGAAGTGGGCCGTATTACGGGAAGTGAGTGGGTGGGTGTGAGAGCCACAATTCTCTGTTCTCTCAGAGCAACGGAAGAGCTTCTCTCTCCACCCTCTCTAACACTCTCACAGAAAAGGAACTAGGTCGGGGCAAAACTGTCATGTCACACACACACTCACACACACCTCTAAAACTGTCTATACTGACAGGTATTTTTGTTTAAAAAGAACTTTAAAAACCTTGTCTATTAAATTTTTTTAAATATAAGTTTACACTATTAAGACACTGCTGGAGTTGAAATACATTTTGCAACGCTCCGAATTTGTCTTTATACAGAATTATGAAGTAGTGTTGGCGTGCCTCTCTGGGAACCTTTTTGTGTAGTGTGTTTAACCAATCTACCTGTGATGCAGAACTTTTGTCTTTCTTGTCTGTTTTGCCTCCTTCTGATCCGGACGCTTCCTTCTTCTGATCTGAGGAAAACCGATCAGACAATACGCAAAACAAATCTTGAATACACTAACAAATTAGGATTGAATGATTATTTATCACCTTTATTATGACACTACGAGTGATATTACATACATCTTGATGAATACTAAAATAAACTATTAGGCACTACAGTTGCCTTTATTCCCTTGCACATGGTGACAGCGGTGAACTATAGTGTCAACATATGGTTCAACTCCCGACCATAATGGCAAAGACAATGGAAAGTGCGGACTTAATTTTGATAATCTATTAGTTATAGAAACATGGCTTGCCTCTTATGATAACACTATAAAATATCCAAATGATAGTGTTATAAATCCGTCAGACTGTAAGCTCAACGAAAAAGAGTGATAGAGGGGTGGAGACGGAAAGAAGAGGGGGAGGGTACCTACCACTCATAACGCATTCATAAACCGGAGAGGAGAGGCTAGGGGAGAAAGGCCGGCTAAAGCACCGGGGAAGGACGGCCTATTTTCTCCGCGAATGGCTCGCGCTGTGCTGTGGCGTCGCTCCCGTTAGCACCGAAACCACCCACCCGCCAGGAAGGGCGGTACCAAGCTCGAGCAACAATCAAACCTCTCGTTATAACGGGAAACAGTCCAGTGTCCGCGCCCAATGTCTCTCAAAACAAACCGAAAACACCCTTTAAAGGCCGAAGCGCGTAAATTCCATTAACGGAAAACCCGACTGTTTGCAGAAATGTATCTTGGTCGAAGTTGGTAGTGTGTGTTCGCGGTAGGCCCACCCACTTCCATTTACCCATCAGACCAACACCCCTTACACTCTCTCTCCTCTCTTTCTGTCGCTGCTGTTTCAGCCACTGGGTACAACAAGCCTTTCCAACGATCTTTCTGCAAAAACGGACCTTATCAAAAATACTATTTTATTCGTATTCTGTGTAGTTGCACTGTAGAATTGCAGCTGGAAACAGATAGATAGCTGTGGCTTTTTGTGGGCGGTGCGCTCCTCCCACATATTTAGATTGGACGGTAGGACTCAGTCTGCGAGGGTTGAGATGGGAGTTGTATTTGGCGAAGCCTCGCCTTCAAAATGTGTTGTGGGGGTGGAGACTCAATTTCCCAGCGTGCATTCCGGTTAGCCGGGTTGGGCTGGTGCGGGGTAGTCAAGGTAGAGAGAGCCGCACAGCGAAGGGCGGTGACTGTGTAATGTGGGGGTTGGGCGATAGGGAAGGGGAGGCGTGAATGTTCCCTTCTCTTTATCATAAGCGCGAGTCACATACATTCCAAGTTTCTCTTCAGTACACAGTTTCAGTATACTGACATCACAAATTCTCCCCGATAAAGGTCAAAGACTCACTCCTTTTGTCTCCCTCTTTCTCACTCACTCGCTCAGTCCGACTTTTTACAACTATTGTGTAACATGGGGTGTATTCATTCCACTGCCCCCTCTGAAAAAAAACTTTAATTGCGAAATGTTTTTTAGAACAGTTTCCATTGGACAACTGCAGCCCCTCCCTTTGTTATTCTGTTTTGAGAGAAACTACAGGGAGGGACATACCTGAACTGGTGACTCAT
>JACXGJ010011997.1:0-18749 GCA_016801105.1 Esox niger | reverse complement strand
GAGGGATGTGTATAGAGGCTCAGGCAGAGGGATGTGTATAGAGGCTCAGGGAGAGGGATGTGTCAGGGTTACACTGCTGGATCTTGTGCAGTGGGAGGTCTCTTGGCGAAGTCTGTCAGCCAACATTAGCATTTCAAACACCAGCACCTACCTTCTCTGATCTAAAGCCATGGTTTTCTTCCTTCCTTTCAAACTCTCTTCCACTCTCCGTCTCCACATCCCCCTTTCCCTCCCCGTCTCCCTCACTCACTCACTCCCGCCCTCCCTCACTCACTCCCTGTCGCTTTCTCACCCAACCTCACTCCATTTCTCTCTTTTTGTGTGGTTTGCAGACTTTGGGCGCGAGCCCTCCACCCTACAACTCCCCCCACCTACTTGTGCAGCCTCAGTCATCCCCTCCTACCCAAAACAGCAGGTCTTCCTAACAGCATGGCTGTTTCAGACTGGGCTCAGCATCAGCCCTTCGTTCCACCTCAGTGAACGCGCTCAGCTTGAGCCGGTTGCTGTGGAAACGGCTCCTTGAGAGGCCCCGCTTTTTGGCCGCTCTGTTCTCACCTTCCTCTTCCCACCCTTTCAACACTTCAAATACGTCCCTGACCGCTCGAGGCAGAACGGACCTGGCAAATTCGATCGATCTCCAGTGCAGATCTTAGGTGCAGCTGGTTCAATGTAGCCCACAGGTTTCTGTGTACTGCTGGTGTTGTTTCTGTAGTTGCGTAATGTCCGTCCAGTGTGTAGTAACCAAACGGTCGCCAGTTCACCTCCCAGGCCCGACCGGCAGCCGAAGGCAATACTGCCGTCGCCCCCTTGAGCAAGGCAATTCAGAGCAACATCTCTGAAATAATGGCTCTGGGTATAAGCCTATGGAAATATAGGCCTGCCCGTAGAGTCTGTCAAAGAATTTAAATGGAAATGTGTGTGGTTGGGTAGTGTGGCAGCAACATTCATTCAAATGGCATAAGAGTGAGTTGAAAAGCGAGCAGTTGTTGAGCCAAACCCAATGCAGCCCATGCTTTTACTCTCCTTCCACAGTTTAACTAATAATATCAGACCTCAGATCAATTAACAAAATCTAAAACAATAAATATAATGTATTTGGCTCTGATTGAGACTGAATTGTGACTTGTCTCTTACTGAATTGTGAAACACATGTTTTAAAGTGACAATACCACAGAAAAACAAGAATCATGCTATTTTCTTTAGGGATTGCTGGGAAACTGTGGGCATTGTGAGTAAATGGGACATAGTGGCTGCAATCAGATGCTTCTCTTCCGCAGTGTATGTTATTCTCTAATTACATCGAAAGCCACTCATCAAGTCAATAAATCGCTCCTATTTTGATATAGCAATTACCGCACATTATGTAGTCTTTATAAATCAATGACTGTATCACAAATAGCAACCTTCGTCCCTATGTAGTGCATTTCTGCTCAAAAGAAGTTCACTACAGAGGGGAAAGGGGTCAATTTGGGACACAAACAGCTCTGATGTGACAGAGGCTAACTGGTTAATGCTAGCGGTGCATTATGGCGTACTGATAAGCAAGATGGACTATTCCCTTTAGAGAAGAGCTTCTGGCTTCTGCGGAACATAAGTGAAAAACAAATACAACATCTATCAGAGCCAAAACAATTCGAGGTAGAGTGAACCATTGATAATCGTTCGGTCACTAAATGTGGCCGCGAAGTCACTGCGGTACTTTGGCTAGTCGCCAAACGCTATTTTTTGGGAATGGGACTCGTACTCTTCCTCATCATCTCTTCCCAGCCTTGTAAAGAGAACTAAATACCACAGCTGCCGAGATGTAAAGGAAAAGAAAAGGTATTTTCCATGTTTCCTTGAATGAAGCCAGTCAGGTCTCTGGGACTTCCTCATGGTTGGTGCCCATACAGAATTATGGATGGACTCCACAGGCTTAGGAATGGGAAGGTTGAGAGGGAGACCCCGAACGCCCCCCACCCCTATGTTCATTGGTGATTTAATTAAAAAACAGAGATTATGAAAACCACAGGCATTCTGATAAAGTGTAGATATATTCCTCCGCATTGAACAGTGGCAGGAATATGCCACTCTGAGGTAAAAAAGACATTTGTGCCGCGCCACCTAAGGCTGCTATGTCAAAAAGACACAGGCTGGTTCTTTTGGACTGGAGCGCAACAGCGTTTGCTGTCAACAGGGTTGCCAGATTTTATTGCCAGCATACCGCACAATCACCCGCGGACTCCACCAAAAAAACACGCAAACACTATTTTTGCTATACAACCCAAACTGTAAATCAACATAGCCAAGCCCATTTTTGCCCACACAGTGTCATTGAAACTATCCCAATGGGGTAGGAAACCGCTCTGTGGTATCAACGGCAGTAAATCGAGTTTGTCTGGTGCAAAGGGAACAACGGAACCCTGAAGTGCCAAGCCTGTCCCTTTGTCGTAGCATGGATGATCAGATACTCCTTAAGAGGAGAAAAAAACATGGTATTTAAACCCCTGTCCCAAGATATGTCATTCATCCATTAGGGTGCATTGTCAAGTTGGGTTGGCATCCCAGCGCTCTCCTATGCCCCATTCGTGCCTGCTACAAACAAAAAAAATCGAAACTGAGCCCATGACAAAATGCATTATAAAACTATAATGAATCAGAGTAGGTCTAAATTCTTCTCTTCATCATGACCCAACGAAGAACTCGGATATAAGTCGAAAGAGGCTCTTTTAAATCCCTCCACTTTGCCTGAGGTTTTCAAAGCGTTCCAGCAACATTCTTTCATGAGTTGAGGAACTGGGTTAAAGTAGATTTCCAACGTTGCCTCCCAAGGGTGCGTCTGATGCTGCTTTCATCTTGAGAAGTAGTCTGTGCAAAGCGAGGCTTGGAGCAGCAGTGGACACTGTCACTTCAGATACTGTAGTCTCTTTAAAAGCATTCACAGTGCTGTCTTCTCTCTGTGATCAAGGGACCAATGGGACTAGTTTCCTATTGAACTTAACTGAGCCGCTCTTCCTTCTCTTTGGGGCCGGTTCTGAGAGTTAGTAACGTTAAAGACTGATAACCTGTGCCCTTTTTAGGTGTAAACCAGCATTTCTCAAACCCTGGTCTTGGAACCAGCACTGGTCCGTGGAGGAACATCTGCTGGTCATATCCCTAATGAAAACATGACATTAAGTGCATTGATGCCTCCTTCATAGAACCAGAGTTATAAATGTTTAACTATAAAGTGGTTTGCACATACAGTGTGTTTTCCATTTCACTCCAATGAATTAGACCGTAGCTTATGAACTCTTTGAGCTATAAGATAATCTGATCTCTTAAATTAAAGGTATGTCTATCACGAAAACATGTCTGTTTCCTTTAAAGATGCTGAGAAGCTTCATAGTACATGTTAACAGGGACTGTGGCAAGATACCAACTGAAAGAAGAACAAGACTTAGAAAGTCAGCCAGGAGAACTGCTCTGCTGTATTTGGTTTGACCCTCAGTGCTGATTCAAAACAAAACCAGACAGACAAAATGTTACCACTGCTCTGACCAGAGTCTGTCTATTAAAGGAAATAACATAAGATATGCCACTCAAAAGACACCTTTCCCTCAAATTGACTTCCAAAACATAAATTTGACCTAAGGGACATCCCGGTAACATCTAGATTGTGTCAAGGTCCCTTGGGCGTCCTTAGAACGTTCCCTGTTTGCTGGATTAAAGTACAGTGGGAAAATCCAGACATTGAACAAGCCAAAGCGGGACCTTAAGGACCTCCCACTATGCTAGGCCACAACCGGGCTAAAGTGGCTCACCTTCCAGAAGTTGTCCACCTTGCCGTAAACCAGCGACTGGTTCTGCCGTTTGACTTCGTCAATGTGGCGGATGTCGCTGGCGTTGAGGTGCTGCTCAACCACAAAGCCCAGGAAGCTGTTGTCTGGTGTGTGTGCTGAGGGGACAACAAATCAGAAGACACAAAAACGTCATTATACAGCTCAAATGGGATCACAATGACCAGAACCGTGGAGGGAGCAAGTTCACATGTGTAGAAAAAGCTAAACCGAGCTGTGCAGCGAAACGCTAGACTTCAAATAACTCGTGGGTTCACGGCAAGGAATCCAAGACATGCTTTCTCACGAGAGCGTCGTCACTCCCTACTCAAAGTATCTGGATGAGCGCGTCCGCTAAATTACTAAAACGTTCATTCACTTTCGCGAGTAGGAGTGGAAAGAGTACACTTTAAGGATCATGTTAACCAGCATGCTGTGCTGTTCCACATAGGAATGCAGTGTTCCCAAATCTGGTTCATGTACCATAGAGACGTTCTTAACTCCTGCAGCTCCCAAGGTGATGGGGGTTTGCACCATCCCTTGCATCACTGCGTGACTCACTTCCTGCCCCCCCCACCAGTATCTACAGCAGATCCATGGGGGGATAAAAGTAAGAGGATTTCTAATGACATTTCTGGAAAAAGAAAATGTCACATCGAATGTTAAGTGGTGATTCAACTTTCTGCGATTAGGGCTTTTGTATTCCATTTCGTCGTTGCAAAATGGCTGGTGGGACTGTAACTATGGGAACGAGCGAGGCAATGGGTCAGCAACGGGCAAGTGCTCCGACTTGGCGGGGAATCGCCTCAATACCATCTGTTTATTAGAGATGAGGATGTCGCCCGTTTTCTCAGGAGACAGGCAAACGGGAGGACATTTGAACAATACAAGACTTGGACGGTCCAAATGGAGATTTTTTTTTTTGAGAGTTATGTCCAAAAGCCCATCCTACTGTGCACTAGTTTAGAGGAGAGTACTACATGCCGGTCCTACAGGCCAGGGTCAAAAATAGCATGCTATACAGGGAACTGTCTGCTATTTGTCATGCAAACAAG
The DNA here is from genome assembly GCA_016801105.1 of Esox niger. Taxonomy (NCBI): domain Eukaryota; kingdom Metazoa; phylum Chordata; class Actinopteri; order Esociformes; family Esocidae; genus Esox; species Esox niger. The sequence goes on along the minus strand of JACXGJ010011997.1, from coordinate 13,897 downwards.
TTCCTCTTTGAAGGACTCGTCTGAAGTGCATCCTTCCAGCCCCGTGCCACATTCCTCTCTTGTGGAAAAGGCAACATGTAGGGACTTGCTGTTATTCCCAGAGACCTGTTCAGCCGCTGGACAACGCCCGGTTTACAGATGTGATTTACAACACGCTGCTCGGTGGAGCCTACTGCATTATGTCGACAGCCGTGAAAGAGGACTAGTAAATCGTACGGGGAGACAAAAAAATCACAGCTGCCATGATGGTGATTACAGTGGCCGGCCAACGCCGACAGAGGAGAAGCGAGTGTGAGTGGGGGGAAGATGTCGTCGGTCTGGACAGCGTGGGCGGAAGGGGGACGTGTTAAGACAACGGGTAGTTAATCTGTCAACACGGCGGAGGGCATTCCTTAAGGAGACAGATGCCTGAGACAACCCCTTATTCTTGATTCTGATTTACTGCATTATGTTTTATCAGAGCCCATGGGAACCTTTCACCTCTAATGCCCTACTTTAGATCAAACATCCAGGCAGGCTTTGGTCAAAGCAAAAAAGTAAATAACAGGTGTGTGACTGTGTTTGTACAACACGGCCGAACCCTTTCTCAGGAAAACACTATAAACTGCATAGCCGCTGCTAAGAGATTATTTACCATTCCAGGCTGTGTGTTACATTCAGATAGTTTTGAGAACCTACAAAATCTGGAGAAAGCTGATTTTCAACACACGCGAAACACCGGCGACAGACACTTATCTTAGACACTTGATGCCAAAATGGCTTAATTTCACTACTCTGTGTTGCATCTTTATAGCGGGTTATTTCAAAAGTCATTGATGCTGGCTTTGTTGTAGGGCCTGGATGATCAACTAAAAGGTATGGACACCGAACACACTGACCGGTTATCACAGGCATTTAACTGATATTGTTCATTGCCATCACTGGCATTTTGTAGATATATTTTTTTTCCTGCAAATAAATAACTTTTACTTATATGGGGGTAATGTCAATAGGACGATATATCACAGTGTTTATTGTTATTCAAGCAAGTTATTGCCATTTGGATTGCTATCCATTGATGTCAAATATACAGTCTTGTAACGTTACCTCACCACAATGTTGAGATGAATAACACAGCGGCCAATATAAAACCTGGCCTCTCGTGACCCACAGCTCTTTCTGGGTACCTGGTACATATTCCAAAACAGCCATCCATCTCCACCAGTGTCATCAGTGCAAGAACGTTGTGGGAACGTCCCTTACTGTTCCTCGACGCCGGCTGTCGGCGAAAGGACGGACGAGCCTCTTCGAATTGAATCTTTTCCTAATTGTAACGGTGCAGTGGAGAAGGGAAGCTGTCATCCCTCAGTCTAATTGGATGTGACAGGCTGTGGCCTGCGGTGAGATTTCAGGCGGCCAAGCTGTATTGTGCCGGCCCAATTGACTTCAATCAGCCAGCCAAAACAGGACCCACGCCCAGGCTTCGCTCGCCACTCCATACTGGCAACACGTATAATGTCATTTGGCTGAAGTGAAATGTTTGTTATTTTAAAAGCAGAAGGATGGGGGGGAGGGGTTTCAGAATAGTGGGCTGTTTGGATGCGGTCACATGCTGCAGGAGGATATACAGTAAAGCATCAGTTCCCACATTGTCACTTAAAGTGCATGGGACCAGAAAACAGTCAAACGACAAAGAGAAAAGTCCCAGCGTCGAAAGATAAATGCCAATATTGTGAAAACATAACCTACTGTACACAAGTGTCGGTTTAAAAACAAATTAGGATTATTTTCGACGACGACTTACGATGTGCCGATTTGTGGGCTGGGACTGAGCTCTCACTCCACGCCAGGAGACGCGGACAAAGAGGAGGAGGAGGTGGCAGTGTTGTGAAAGCAAAACAACCCTTACTAATTACCGTGGGGTTAGTTGTACACACCCACGCAGGGGCCTCGCCAAACACACAAACACACACGCGCTGTCAGGAAGCCTGCGTGTTGTTCATTCATTAGTGTCGTCAGGGAGGGGACGGAGGGGGAACAGAATATAGGTGGCGTTTAGTCATTATCGCCAGGACATGTGTGTCGGAGGGAAAGAGGGAGAAAGAGCGAGACAAGGGAGAGAAAACAAGGAACCAAACAAGACAGAAACAGAGAGAGCTGAGGGAGGGAAAGAGAGACACTGTAAGAGCTTAAGAGTGAGACGAAAATGATTGGGAGACCTGGGGGTAGAGACACAGATGGAGGGAGGGGGAGAGATCGGGCGAACTGGAGGGAGAAACAAAGAGACAGAGGTAAGGGTGAGAGGGATTCTTTTTATATGGACAAATCTGAGAGGAGAGAAAGAGAGCATTGGGGAGAGAGAGCTGGGGGAGAGCTGTGTGGGAGAAAGAGAGAGACACTATAGAGACAAGAGCACAAACAGACAGAAACGGCCCTAGAGAAAGACGGTACCGAAGAAGAGGAAGGAGAAGGAAAAGGGAGAGGAAGAGATAGTGAAAGACGCAGAAGGAGAGGGAAACCGACAGAGAGTAGGCCTGACTCAGCACTATCAGGGAGTAGGAGGAGACGCTCACAAAACGCAAGCCGCCAAGGAGGCGCAGCCCAGGGCCAAGCCTTTCAAAGGGTCTCCATGTGGAGGTTGCCGCTCAGATAGGATTAAAAGCACAGAAGTAGGATGAATAGACCGGGAGTCCCGATTCAAGTCAATGATATATCAGTTCTATTCATTCCATTTTCCTATTCTACTAATTTAATCCTATCTGATAGGTGAAATCCAGTTAACTGTTGAAAAACTGGGCCCAGGGCAGCACCAGCACAAAGGAACAGGCTCGACTTGCTGTTTTTAATTAGAGGCACTCTTTATACAGCCAGGTTCCCCTCTCTATCACTCCCTCTCACTCTCTTAAAATGGACAGTTCTCGCCTTGTCACAGATCTGAACACTGCTTGACCACTGTTCTCCAGCCTAGAACACTTCATTTTCTTGCTGGCGACAATCAACGTTTTTTGCCTACAGCAGCAGGCTGTATATCCTAACGCCGACTATTCCAATCGGGTTGAGCACTTTGCGAGTGGCAAATTTGCTTCAGTAAGAGACGGGGAAAGACAAATCTGAAGTATTATTGTAACACGATTTGGCATGAGTTCTTTCCTCAGAGTGAACGGAGGCGGCCCTACAGCGGAACAAAGCGGCCAGCCTACCCTACAATTAACTCCCAGCCATGTACCGCCGTGAAAAATGACTTTTTGATTTGTGTCAAAAGAACGGTGATTGACTTCTCAAGCGCATCCTCCACACACTTGGAAGTAGGAGGTCCTCGCCTTACTTCCGTCCCATTTGCTCGTTACAGCCATGCGACGACTAAGCCCTCGCACCCACCTACATCTTCTCAACTTCCGCATGAAAGCGATTCATTTGACTGCAGCTAAACTCTCCACTTACACCACCAGCTGTTGCTACATCGGCCCACAGAGGCACATCAACAACTTTTGGAGGATTCAAGAAAGACTTTGGCATGTTACCAGAGGGTCAACAACAATATGGCCCAGAGAGGTACCTCCATTTTTTGAGGATACACTTCAGAGGGGCCAAGTCTATCAAATAAAGTCTAGGGAGTCAGGGTGAAAAGTTAACTGTGTACAAGAGTTGCCCTCTATTCCCTATGTTGTGTACTAGTTTAAACCAGGGCCCAATGGACCAGCTCTTAGGACCCTGTCCATAGTGCACTATGTAGGACAATAGTGCGCCATTTGGTACCTATTGAAACAGAGGAAGGGAAACCAGCTGGTTCCTTCATTCTGTTGCATCAAATTTAGCTTGGCTTCTATCTTAACTCCTGGCTAAGGATGTATGAACACTTCACAGATTTTCATCTGGCCATGATTCATCATAATCAGATGTTTATTTCTGCCTCAATTATTAATTAGCATAAAAAGGGAGACCACCATCTGCTTGATGAGGAAATTAAGAAATTGCACTTTAGTCTTTTTCTGTGTAGCCAGCTTTTATTGAATTGAAAAAAAAACATATCTGGCACAAAACATTTTTTGATTCTACTCTTGATAAATCTTCTAGTGAAATGTGTTAAAAAAAGACAACTCACAGGAAAGACGTCTTCTGATTTACCAAGGGAAAACAGACGACAGAATGTATTGATCATTTTGGCCTGCGTTTTTGTCCTAGAAGACGCATAATCTGTCTGCTAAATTGACTCTTTGTGAAAAGGAGGCAACTAAAAATTATATAAACCAAATACAATGAACTTATTGATGACTAATGTCAACGCATTGTAATACAATCATAAAACCTCAGCCGGCCTTTGCTACCCCCCTTGGTTAGAATATCAACCTTTTGCAGAAAGGACCTAAAGAAAATCAAACAAGCAGAGGAAACCCAGAAGCAGAGGCTAGTAACCTGCCCTTACTCTTCCTCCTTCTGACAACTGCCCCCACCAAAACACCTGCAACCCTCCAGGATACATGCCCTCCTCATGATCAGGCCGCCCTGTTTAATATGGCTGAAAAGGGAGGACTGATCCAGGATCAGGCGTTCCAACAAAATGCACAACAGCTTTCCCTGTGAGCTCTGGAAGATGATACGCCTAGTGAAATTGGGAACCTCTAGAACAGCGCAGCGTTGTCTCAGGAGTTGATTATGAATAACATAAACGACAATAACAGGTGCTCTTCCATTAAGTCTACTTACTAGAGATGTGACCTCACTTCCTGAACTCCCAAATCCATCCCAACGGTGCCCTATTGCCTCGGCAGTGCACTCCGTTAGACCAGGGCACTGGCCTCGCACTATTTAGAAAACAGGGTCAAAAATAGGGCAGTAGATAAAGAATGGGGACGGGCCCAGACGACAGAGTAACAGAATGCTAAGTTGTGCAGCAGCTGGTGCCGGAGTAGGACGGGGCTGTCTCACTAGATCTGATGATCCCTCTGCCTGTTAATAAGCTCAGAGACTGAGGGCCTGGGACTGGAAGTTGGACAGCGGTCCAGCAAACCTCATTCGCGTGTCTCACTCCCCGTCTCCCCGTCTCCCTCCCTACACAGGACGATGAAACAGGACCCCTGATGGAGAATCCACTTGGGCCTTCGGCGTTGTCGATCAATCAAGCACTTGCCAACTGGAGGGATGTGACGCGGAAAAAAGTATTTCCCGTGTGAACTCTGCGAGCACAACGGGTGCCGAACCAATTGTCGATCTAACTGTAGACAATGGAAGGCCTGTTTATGATTTGGCTTCATTAGGAAGCCCCACAAACGCTAACATCTAGATGATATTTATAATTTCTCTGAAAAGGTGATTCATTACTGCTTGCAGTGGCGTCAGACTGGGGGGAAAAAGGGATAAAAAGCATATAGGGCCCTGACAGGTACAGTGTCTCAGAGATTCGTGCATTTAAAATCAGGAGTATCTTTCTTATCTAAACACCGTAATCAACGTTTTTCAAGGGATTACTCTTTGTCATGAATGAAAAATGGATATGAAAGATCCCCCACTGATATTTGATCATTATTTACAAAATATTTCAAACTCTGTTATGTTCTATGTGCTGCGTCGATGGATAGCAATGTTTATTTTTGATTGGATATAGGTTGCGACTGACTGGAACACTAAACAACATTTGCCCTTTTCTCTCTTAGGCACTTTACTGGAGCTTAGGCTGTGTGCTTTCGGTGGTTGCCATTCTGAATGGTAAAGACCCGTCCCAGATACTTGTAGCAGGTTTTCCCTGATGATGAAACATGCTCCCATACCAGGACACTGCCACAATCACTACATCTTTTCGGGCATATCTGGCTTGTTGATTTTAGGTCATGTATATCTGTGGTAAACATTCCCACGATGATCAAAGGGATTCAGTTCAAGTTAGCTACTATTGCACTCAGGAGACTGTGAATCGTTGCCATGGGTATTGCCGTTTGAGATCTTTACAGAATATCATGTGAAAAGCATGAAAGGTCTTGGTCGGGGAAGCCTTGTTAGACATCCTGGCTAAATCTCAATTCTCATACTCGTACCAAATATTAATGTATATACCACGCCAGTGATGGCAAAGAATGTATTATTAAGTATATCGTAACCAGTATTTTCAGTATTGGGATCTACTACAATGTCATAAAACATCATTCAAAATGGATCCCCTTGGTCATCGTTAAAAATCAAGCAAAGTTAGCAAACCAATCTTCTTCTGTTGGACAGGACTGTAGATTATATTAGCCCAGTAGCATACTGTGAAAAGTGACCGAAAAGAGCAGACCATCCAGGCACATTTAGCATACTATTTACAGCACCATACGGTTTGTGACATACTACTTATCTGACATACTGTTTAGTATGCATGGTATGCAAATTGCGATCCAGTCTCTATGCTCTTACATTCAGGAGGTTGTCTCCATGTCGCTCTTACATTCAGGAGGTTGCTGCAATTTATATTCAATCAGAATGACTTTTGGTTGACTTTAGCAATGACTGACTTTAGCTGGAAATACCCTCTACACAACCAGTCAAGACTAGGGACTGTAACTTGTCCAGAAGCCGGGAAACAAGTCCTGTTGTGAACCTGTTGTTTATGGATTTTGAAAGGAAAACATCAGAGGGAAGATTGACCATGGAACGTTCTCTCTGGCTTAAGATCAAGCCTCCAAGAAAGAAAAAATAGATCTGAGACCAGGCTGTTAGGTTCAACCTCTATGAAAATTTAAACGGACTGAATTAGATGCATGCAACTGCTTGGTCTTGCTGGTCTTCATGGATCGATTGGCCTGAAGCATCTTTCCTTCTACCCTATCATTGGCCGGAGCCATATTCCTGTCTAGTCTTATTGGCCAGAGCTGCTTCACTCTCCTGTCTCACTGGCCAAGAGCCCTCTACTGTCTCAACAGCCCATTCCCTTGTCATGCCTCTTTACACTGTGATTTATGCAAGGCTACTTAATGGTAATAAATGGAGCCCAAGGCAGGGATCGATTTCCCAGTGGCGCCTTCTTTGTCTTAATGTCCTCTCTTACATCTTTAGTCTTAGGATGGGAAGCAAACCCAACCCTCTTCAGTTAACAGTATTGAAAAGAACTGTTCTGTTTGCATATTATTGAAGCCTCTTTGTTGTCAAGTGGCTTCAAGGAGGGTATACAGTGACTTCCCATAAGCCCACAAACAGGGAGTCGTAACAACCGAACAGGAAACAATGAACAATACGTTGGGGAAAAGGGATAAGGTGCATGTTTGTCCTTGGGCAAAGGTGGCAGACACAAATCCGGCATGGCCGACGCGACCAAATGTATCCGTGTTTGGTTTCGGCCCGTGGTGTAGCCGGCGTGCGTTCCATTCGCGGCAGATATCATCTAACCCTCACAGCTAGTGAACCGGACGAGTTGAAAAGCCCTGTGTCGCCTGAGAATGCCATGCTCTCTCCGGCACACAATGGACCTATTGAGCCTGGTCTGCTATTCCAACCCGACGTGAGCCACGCAAGTGAAACTGAGACCCAAGTAAGGTCCTCATTCATTCAGGGTAACGTTTTGCTTTCAATCAGCTATTAAGGAAAAGGTTAACATCTCCCTTATGGGGTGGCGGACTCGCCCTTCATCGTCCCAGGGTTGGGTTCATTATGGCACATAAGCAGATGCATTGTTTAACATGTTTTGCAAAGGTTTATTCACCAGCCGTTGCTGTAAAGGGGAAAGTGTTCATTCAACGTATGTGGTGGAAAATTGATATTGTATAGGGCAGCGTAGAGCTCAAGAGCGTCACGCCAAAACCAAACTGGTTTGCTAGAAGCTGGTTCTAAACCCCAAGCCGACAAAGAAAAATGCCTGTCCCTGAGAAAAATGGATTCTACCTTAAATATTGATGTTTTCTTCATGTATTTACCTTTTAAAATAGCATGAATTGTAAGAAATTCGAACAGGAAACAAAAAGTGTGTTTTATTAGCAAAATATTGGTCTCCTTTCCCTGTTTCAGAGCATACTTTTTTTGCTTGCTGCCAAATAGGCACATCTCGGTCATTAAGAATGAGCCGGGCGTGTATTTATATGAGTAAATTGGGATATGGAAGTACATAAAATATATACACTTCCATATTCCCTGATGCTATCTAAGCAAATGGGTTCTCCATAGCCAGGGCCGACAAAAAGGATTTTATCAAAGATTTCACCCCAAACGGTTTCTTCACTGTGACAGGGGAAAACCCATGTTTACAATCAATCACTGACAGGTTCATGCATTTCGTAATAAGGTTAGGAGAGAGGAAAGGGCAAAAATGGATCCAAGAACAGCACCCCGGGGCCATGCGTTCTACTTACGGAACATGGTGTTGAACTGCTGGGGGTTGAGGTTCCACTTGCCCCAAGGTGTTTTGTGGCCCTTGGACTGAGCATAGTGGGCATGGTTGAACTCGGGCTCCGTGCCGAAGGAATCCAAGACCCGCAACATGCACCTGTAACACAAACACACACCGACCATTCAGAGGTTAGCATATACCTCCACCCTAGAAGTTCCAGAACGATTCCCTTAACCCGGGGAAGCTGACAAATCTGTCGTGTTTTTGAACAAGAGTTAATCCCAATTGGTTACCAGCACCAGGCACCTCTCAAATCCATTCGGACTAAGTGTGCCGCTGATGACTAGATCAATGGAATACATGCCAAACATTACGTGAGCATGCACTCATCTTAATGTCCGTCTGTAAAATGTACCGCATTAGAGAGTTGACCGACACTTCCAGCTGTTGTTATTAAATTATTATGCGTATCTTTAGACAGCCCGGCTACAGCTAGACAGTAAACCTGGCTAAGGGCTTCCTGCCGACCAGACCAAATTCTTAAAGGTTACCAAGGATGACTAATTTTGATCATCAGAGAAAGTACGTGATGTGGAATGGAATGACACACTCGTGACCTTTTCTCTTTTGCTCTCTCATCTCCGTCCACTCATCGCCCTCTCCTGTTCTTCAGTCTTTCCATCTCACTCTTCATCTCTCTCTATCGCTTTTGTCCATCTCGTTCTCTGAGGCTGGCTCCATCGCTCTTTCTGTCACCCTCTTTCAGCCTATCTGACACACGCCTTCTCAGATAATAAGATCTGTCCGAAACGTCCAACGCCTAAAAATAGACGCCTGGGCGCTGTCACGATTCCTTTCTATCTTTAATCCTTCTCGACAGAGCCCCCACATAGTTTGACTGACCCGTGGCGGGCTGGAAGTGTTATAACGAGCATTCATCAAATTGATGAGCCAGGATTACCAAAGGGGCCCACAAAGCCCTGACAGCACTTCTGACCAGGCAGATGTTTCACAGGCGATGGGTGTGTATGTGAATGTGTTTGTGTGTGGGTGTGTGGGTGTGTGTTCTAGAGAGGATGTGTGAACTTCTTGAGTCACAGATGCTCAGTTTATGCTTCAAGTCTCTACATGCAAATCTGTTTGTTTTCAGATGCTTCGGTATGCTTGGGCACTGCAAAACATTCAAAGTAGATGAGAAAGAGAGACTGAAAGGGGAAAGAGGGAGGAAACGAGAGAAAGACCGAGAGCTTGCCAGCGAACTCTCACAATGATATTTTCACAATACTTTGGTGCCGATACAAATTGATCATGTCTGTCTTGATTCAATTTGCACTTCCATTTGATACAGTGATCATATTGCCATTTGACATTCCAAACCATTGCTCACCCTATTCCTGCTGAGGAGAGACAAGCGAGAGAATGTGTTCTGATCAGCCACTGCCATTAGTGCTTAAAGAAACTAGCCCCCTACTAAAAAAAAGAAAGAGGACAAGCTTTGAAGAAAATAAAAAAAAAAGATGTTTTGATGCAGTTTGATGCAGCAGACTAGTGGAAAAATGTATTGGCCAGTTTCAATTTGTTCTTGTCTGACCCTGAGCAGAAATAGGCATCGAAAATCATGCAGGGTTCAGATGAACGGCAACGGGTAGAGAACTGTCCTGTTCAGGATGTCATGTAGGTGTTCGTAGGACCAGCTGAAACGATAGTGAATCATAGCCAATCGCGTATAACAGATAAACTGACTGCAGTGAGTCCCCCGAGTCAGCAAATTACATGGAGCTAGTTTGAGTACCAGGAAGACATAGATAGATTGACACAGAAAGCGATATAGGAAGAAGTGAGCGACTGTGAAGCAGTGAGACGGGAGGGCGGGCAATAAAAAATGCAGCCATCGTTTATTCGGAGGGTTCGCTCCGATTAAACCTGCAGATCGTTCGCTTAGGCTACATCCAGTGAAATGCCTAAACGACCTCCTCCGGTGGCTCCGGCTGGGTCCCACGCCGCGGCCCAGTCCACTATTCAGTGTGGTGCACTAGGTTACCGGCGCAATGGAACAGGGTCCCGTTTGGGATGCGGCTTCAGATTTGAAATGGAAAGTGGATGCCGCGAAAGGTCAGAGGCATTGAAAAACATGTACATCTGTGAGAAAATGTCACACATGCGGTATACTGTGCATCTCATAACGAAATAGCTCTAGCGAGTTGCTTGCTTTGATTAGCATTTGGTTATATCCCATGGATAACGTAGAAACTCAAATGCCACGTTCACTATATCCTTCACCCATAAGGATATTGCTTAAAGTAGGACACTACATAGGAAACAGGGTGTCATTTAAGAGGATGAGAGCAACAAGCGGCGCCAGGACTCCGAGGCATTTCCCTCCTCTGTGACAAATGAAGTTTGGAGAAGATTAGGACAGATTCACAAAGAAACTTCTGTTACTCGACAGGCACTGAGGCAAGAGAAACACAAAAAACGCTCTCCCTCCTCTCAGAAAGTCTGAGAAATGAAAGATGCTTAAGGGGAGGAGAAGGATATAGGAGGAGGTGGGAAGCAGAACGGGAAGAACCTAAACGAGACAGAGTTAGATAATGGGCAAGACCAAAACGATTTGGCCAGCTTTCAAATTGAGACGCACATTCGCTCCGACAGTTTGTCTGACAGGGCCGTGAAACGGCGTCATCTTCTAACATTCCTGACAGCTTACATCAAGGAACCAACAGTCTGAAAGTGGCCGAATGCGCAGTACACGTCTCCACTAACTAACAGAGCTAATCGATTCACAAAAAGGCCAGCTATATCCTTCACGACCAGCCTGGGAGGAAGTTGAATACGTGCCCAAAATGACACCCTACTCCCTATTTAGTGCGCTGTTTTCAGCTGTGACCCATGTTTTTGTTCCTAAGCTAATGCATCAAAATAGGAAGCATAGAAGCATTTCGACCACTGAGTCGTTTCTGTCCGTGCAAGATGAAACGGGATCAAACATCAAGTGTGGACATAGAGGGAGGACATCTTGGGTCTATTATCGAGCCATTCTGGTTGTTTTCTACAAACAGCTTCCGACCACATTGATGGATGCCCCAGTGGAACAGAACACAAAAAGGGTCAGTTTCTGACCATCCAATCAGTCGAGCAGAGTGCACAAGCTCACACACTCACACAGAATAGAGGACGAAAACCGAAATATGCACAGCAATGATTGCGTCTGCTTTGAGATTTTGGACATTGGGTCATGGATCTGTTTGGAAACATGCTGGCTGGTTAAGCAGCCTCTTCTGAGACCTTAATACTTCAGCTAGGTTGTAAATACAGGGTCTTGGTATAGATGGGCCTGAAACCAAATCCCACCCGAGCCCTAAGTTTCACCGAAAAAAAAGTCTAAGAAGATGTAACTATATTTGAGGAGATATTTGCTTGAAACAAGTGAATTTATCTGCCAACGGAACCAAACAAATGACTTGACATCCAAGGCATATTTTCTAAAACGAAGAGCTATTATCTAATACAACTTTAGCTGGTTAAGAATTTTTCACCTTATTTTAAGGATGGTTCAATTTTTTACCTGAAAACAAGATAAATATACTTGACAAGAAACCAATTGTTTTTGGTGTACCCTTGGGCAAGCCTCTGCTCTAAATGTTGCAGGGCTGCTGTCAAGAATGGTCAATGCCAGACACTGACTCCTCTCTCCCAGGTTCTCTCAGGAGATGGGATATGTCCAGAAAGAAACTTGTCTGTGGAACAGTTGTATTTGACATTTTGAATGTTGATGCTCATGTTAACAGGTAGGTAGGTGAACGCTGAAACACAGGCAGGGACACAGTTTGAAAATATGGGTTAGCACACTGTCCCAGCTTATCGTCACTAATGGGGAAGTGTGAGATCGGTAGAAAGACAGCCAGAGATACACAGAACGTGAGAGGGAAGGAGACAGAGAGAGAGAGAGACAGAGAGAGAGAGAGAGAGAGACACACAGAGACAGAGAGACAGAGAGACAGAGAGACACAGAGACAGAGAGACAGAGAGACAGAGAGACACAGAGACACAGAGACACAGAGACACAGAGACACAGAGACACAGAGACACAGAAAGAAAGAGAGAGCGATGGATAGGACAGGCAGACTTGGAAGGGGAATTGGAGAAAAGGAGTACTTACTGGTAGTGGACCCAGGAGGGACCCAGCGTCTTCTTGAACTGGGTCAGTCCCACGATGTCAATGTAGATGAGCTCCACCACCTTATCACCCTGGGTGGGGCAGCTGGACTTGTTCCCCATCACCCTCCTCATGATCCTGAAGCAGTGGGAAGGGAGTGGGGTCAGCTGGGACACTGGGTTCATCCAAAATGGCACCGCAATGCACAGCGAATTAAGGCTCTGGACAAAATGAGTGCACTTTATAGGGAACAGGGTGCTATTTGAGACAGGAGAGAGAGAAATGTCTCAGCAGTTTCAGGGTCTGCTACTATTGGCAATGATGTGGTTCGTGGCATTAAAATGCAATGGCTTTAAAACACGTTGGGCGGCGAGAAACGAAACCAGTCAGCTTCAGTGGAGCTAACAGAATCTGGCCCATTATACTGTAATAATAAGTTCTAATTATCCAGCTGGGCTCTAACTGGCTGGTAGGCCAGAGGCTAAGAAAGCGAACCAGCAACCGAAAGGTTGCATGTTCAACTCTAGGCTGGGAGGAGGAATAAAGGAGGGAATTGACCTGCTAACTAGAGGGTGGCTGGGTTTATATCCTAAAGACATTATCCTTCTGAAACGAGCAGACCAACATGTAACACTAAGTCCCTTTTGGCCCCTCATTCCATAACTGACCTTGAGGAGGTGATACCTTGAGCTGTATGTATCAAGCGCCTGATAGAGGGAGTGCTGACATGGGATCATTTTTTCCTTTGAGATAGCAATTAAAAAAAGATTACATGGACAGAGGGGAGCTAATCCAAGATAAGAACTTTTTATCTTGATTAAGATTTGTTGAGTAAAAACGCTCTTGATCGTTTTACATTGGAAAAACATTTTGAACGGCTTTGCTATGGTTCACTCTACCGAAGCACCCAGTGGTGTGTGGGTGGGTACACACACACACACACACACACACACACACACACACACACACACACACACACACCGCACATACAGCGCACACAGCGCACACAGCGCACACAGCGCACACAGCGCACATACCACATACCACACACAAGTTTGTACAGCTAACCTCATGGGGACCAGAAAGTAGAAATTGCATGCTCCCTTGCCCTAATCTTAACCGTAACCTTAACCCTTACACTAATCCCAACCTAACCTTAACGTAACCCTAATCTAACCCTAACCCTAACCTTAATAGAGTAACATTAATGCCTAAACTTTACCTAGGTGTAATGCATAACCTTAACCCCAACAATGCCTGGACCTTAAAGAAACCCCAATTCTAACTCTAAAATGAATAGTTAGTTTGACCCTAAACCTAAACCCTGAGACAGTAATTGACTTTTGCCTCATGGGGACTGGCAAAAGGTCCCCATGAGTCCAATTTCTTGCAGTTTTACTATACTCATGGGGACATTTGGTCCCCATGATTATAGTTAGACCTAAAACACACACACACACACACACACACAC
>JACXGJ010011995.1:0-18753 GCA_016801105.1 Esox niger | reverse complement strand
GTATGCATGTACTTCTGTATGCACTTCTGTATTGTGCATGTTGGTATGTTGTTCCACACAAGCAATGAAAGAAACCAGGGCAAGTGATATTACAGGGCAATTGAATTCTGTCATCATTTGTGCCCTGTCACTTGTATATCAACATGTATGCTTCATACACCACACACACACACACACACATACACACACACACACACACACAGACACACACATACACACTCACAAGAAGCTCAACACATAAGCGAGCACACGCTGGAGCCAGACCAAATTACAGTTGGGTTACAACAACGATAGGCCACCTCGCCATCTTGAGTCAAAAAAAGAAAGGAACGAAGAACAAAAGGAGGAGAAAACCCTGTGAAGATAGCCGTTGTTGCCCCTTTGATCAGAGCAGATGGATGGTTATCAGATCTGAGCGCGTTGAAGCTGACAGAGTAGCACTTGACATTTGGCCTGATTCAAATGACCAGTTCTGAAGAAAGCTACTCGGATAGAAAATCTCTATCTTAACAATCTGCATTTATTTCGGTCTTACCCCTTCTCTCTTTATCATCGTTCTGACCTCCCCATCTCTCACTTTCTCCTCTGGCTCTCCCTCTACGTTTCTCCCTCTCCGAGCCTCTTCTTTGCAAACACTCTTCAAATCTCTCCCTCTGCCTGCCTCTTTCCATCCTTCCCTTGATATGGGGGGCAAGACACAAGGACACTTTCCCATTCTCTCTCCCCTTGTCTCCCCTCTGGAATAAAAACACCGTGAACACAAAGCAACCCATCAAGACAAAGACCTCACTGACAATCACAGAATAGAACGATCACAAGAAACCAGACAAAGAGAACTAAAGCCAGACCAGAGGCGATGGATAGGAGTTGTAATGGTAGTGGAGTAGGGATATTCGGATCCCTGATCTGTTTGTACTGTACAGCCAAATCTTATGGTTTCTGTACCGTTATCAGACTGTGACGAGGGACCAGGCTGGTGGAGGACCTTGCTGTTGTTCAAGCACTTACTGTATAGTTAGGCTCTATTCACTCCCTCTGAAATCATAAAACCTCATCCTCTAAAACATCTCCCTTGTGTTTTCTGGAAGAGACATGACTTGGTGCCAGAGAGATGAGACGAGGAAACACAAACACTTGCATAAATGAATCATAAATCATTTATCTCTTTAGCCGGTTAATTACTGTTGTTTCCCCTCTGTCTAACCTCTGGATGTGAGGATGTGATAGGAAGAGAGAGAGATGGGCGAGAGAGAGAGATCGGGGTGGAGGATTGGAGGAGGGGGTCTGTGAAGGGGAGATAGCACCAAATAAGTGTTATCTTGCTGACTGTGTTAATCAGTGTGCCAATTCACCAGTGTACCACCTCTCCGGCTTTAACCTGCAGTGTGGGGGGGATTGACCGTGGGAGGGGGGGTTACACTGAGTACATCAAGTCCATCAGCGGTAAACTAAGGCTAACCTTTGGCACTACTACGGAGGAGGTCCATACGGTCGATTGCTCTAGGGTATGGGGTTGCGGAGAGGGAGATTAACAGAGCTAACCCATTGCTTTTAGGAAGTTATCCGGGGTCTGATCATTTGTAAAAAAGTGTGAAAAACTGGAAAAGTTTGGTCCCAAAAAAACAACAATATGATATCATTGTGTACAATTTATTATGTTTCTAGCGTTTGTGCTTTCACAACGCTTGTTTCTAAACCAGAGTCGATATTTTTAAGATTGTCTTGTCTACATTAGCTAGGCTCTCTGTTTGGAAGGAACTGTAAATGTAAACAGTTAGTGGTTTTTACCTATGTCCATTACATAAGAACAATAAATGATCTGCTTAGTTATGAAAGTGCATCCTTGTAGCTCCTTGGGATTATATAGTTAAACTATTTTCTTCTGGGTAAGGTGAGCCAATGACAAGTTCAGGAAATTAAAAAGATCCATTCTTATCAGGCATAATTCTAGACAGTGTTAAAACAGTTAGAAATGTTTATTAGGTGTTAAGTCTGTGTTTAAAGATCCTTGAGATATTTAAGAGTTTATAATTAATTGGGATTATTTAGAATTGTCTTAATAAATAAAAAATACATGCTTTTAAAAGGGTAATAGTAATATTTCATTCAGTCAAGAAAGTTGTAGGCAGCTCTAACCCTTCCCCTATGCTTAACTCACCCCTTAAAATACACTTTTATTTGAACACGGTATGTATTCAAAACTGTAGTGTTTGCATGAATACAGATAATTTCCAAGGATACACAATGTTCTGAAATACATGTGGATATCTTTGTCAGAGAGATGGAGAGAGTGAATGTAAAGAAATGAAACGCTAAATGCGCCTTACTCTACCTCACAATTTCAAATGTTACCAAGGTTACTGAATCCTGATGATCGAGCTGATGACGGAGTTCATACATAGAGAGCTGGTTAGCAGGCACCCAACACTCAGCTAGCTGTTGCGTGATTGGTCAGCTGAACGATGGTTTTCAGGTTGGGCTTGGATGAAAAAAAACTCTTCAGGAAGCGGAGCAGGCTGGGAGGTGGGAAGGTGGTGACGTGATCACTCCTTATTTCATTATGGGAAAGCTACATAAATCCACCAAATGGAGAGGAAGGAAGAGGCGAGGAGAGAATATTTGCATTCCTCCTTTCCTCTAACCAACCCTTCCATCTCCCCCTCCTCCCCATTTAGTGTGGAGTGATTTTAATCATCACTTTGGCCAAAACACATTAAGCCAACATGTGTCCGGAGGTGAATTGAAGAAGAGAGTGTGTGTGTGTGTGTGTGTGTGTGTGCTTGTGTGTGCGTGTGCATGCGTGTGTGTGTGTGTGTGTGTGTGTGTGTGTGTGTAGATGGAGGTGAATGGTAGGAGGAGAAACAGGGTACGCATTAAATTTGCAACAGTGATACATCACCGTGGCAATACTCTACAGATTAAACAGGAGATGGCGGTCTGACGGATGGCTGTCCTCCATGACCACACTGGGGGACAAACACCAACCAACAGCCCATCCTCCATCCATCTGCTGTGGGCGACACCAGGGAGAGGGAGAACCTGTGACCTGAAATCCTCCATCCAACCCTCTATCCCTGCTACCTTCCATCCCTCCATCACTGAGGAACTAACATACCCCCTTTATTTATCCTCCCTGACCTCCTTTCTTTCCAAACCATATGCAAAAATCATTCTGATATGTACCCACATCTCTGCACACAATAACTGTTTATTTATGGAGCTGTTTGATCCCGCCTCTCATTTCTTTATAAGAGATGATAAAGTGGTTTGCATACATTAAACTTAAGCCAACACACACTATGACCGTCCCCTGTTCTTTGTTTTGAAACCATTGGATGTAAAGTGCTTGACAGCTTCTGGATGGCCAAGAGGTGAGAGGAGTGGTACAGAAAAGCATACAAACAGAAGGACATGTACCAAGGCAGATAGAGCTTGGCTGGGAGGGGGCAGAGAAAACTTCTTCACATGAAAGAGAGCAGGGACAACGACAGAGGGAGAGACAGCGAGAGAATACAGAGAGGAAGAGAGAAATAGAAGACAGTGAAAAACCCAAAAGAGAGAACAACGAGAACACAGGGAGAGAGAAAGAGGGCGAGAGTGAAATGAACAGCGAGCAGTAAGACGAGAGAAAACGAGTGAACACAGAGCAGAGTTAAAGGGACAGACAGGAAACTGCATGACAATACATATTGTGTTCTTTTGTCCTGGAGCGTTAAGCATCACAGTCAATCAGTCAGTCAGTCCAAGTACGCTCTGACCCCTGACCCCTGACCATCAACCCCTGACCCTGACCAACAACCCCTGTAGCTCGGCTCTGTGGGTTAATGCCTCTCCCCTAGTGTCTTGATTAGCTACCGGGCATCCCCAGCCGATTCAACCGGGCACCCAGCTTTGGCTGTGATGTCCCTGTGGTGCTCCGGCGAAGGCTGTTACGCTCATGCCCACACCCACGCCCTGAGACAGGGAGCCGTCGAAGTTGAAGTCCATCCCCACCCCTTCTGTGTCCATGAAGTCGTTGAGGAGGATGGACTCCACATCATAGTCTAGGCTGCTGGGGAGAACGTCTACATTTATGTCCAGGTCTGGAGCCCCGCGGCTGGGGTGGTGGTGGCCACTGTGCTGGAGTCCCTGGTAGTTCTGGGGGGGGTGGAGGGTGTGCTGGTAGTAGCCGTGCCAGGAGTCGCTCATGGATATACCCTGGTGGTGGGTGGTGCTGGGATAGGGCTGGTGGCGGGGGTGGGGGGCCGGTGCCGGAACCGAGGCCAGGCGGAGGCAAGGGTCCTGAGGCACGTTGAGAAC
The DNA here is from genome assembly GCA_016801105.1 of Esox niger. NCBI lineage: Eukaryota > Metazoa > Chordata > Actinopteri > Esociformes > Esocidae > Esox > Esox niger. The sequence continues at coordinate 14,454 of JACXGJ010011995.1, read as the reverse complement.
GGAGGCGGGGTTGGGCGGCAGCGACGGGTGGTTGGTGTTGGCGAGGTGGGGGGCACGGGGCGGGTAGTGGCTCGGGGTTTTGAGGCTGTAGGCCTGCAGGACGTCCGTGTTGCCTCTGGGAGACGCAGCCTGGTGGGCTGGAGGCCTGGGCCCACCCTGGAGGTGACCGTGGAGGTGACCCTGGTCAGACCGAGGAGCGTGGTCATGGCTCGGGTTTAGTTTGTGGTCGTGACTCCGGCTGTAGTCCAGGTTAGGTTGTCCGTGCTTGTGGCCGTGAGCGTGGTGACCGTTCTGATGGTGACCGTTCTGATGGTGACCGCTCTGATGGTGACTGCTCTGATGGTGACCGCTGGGGTTCTGGTCATGACCTGAACCGTGACCGTTGTGTAGGCTGGCTGGGTGGCTGTTATGACTGTGGCTGCTGCGACTCTGATTGTGGCTGTGGACCGAGTTGGTTCCCTGGGCCAGGAGCGTATGTGACTCACCTCCCTGCCTTCCCAGGGTGACCATCTCCTTACTGCAGTACTGTGGACCTCCGGTCAGCAGGCTCTGCAGGGCGTTGTTCTCTGAGTACGCCCTAAGGGGACGCTGGTAGCTGGCTGGCTTGTTCTCCTGGATGGTCTGCATGGGCATGGGGGCGTGGAGCTGCAGCATTCCCATTGGGGGCTGCCCGTAGACGGGCCCGCAATAGGAGCCTTCCCCCTTGGCACCAGGACCGGGGCCGTAAGGGCTGGAGTAGCCATTAAGAGGCTGGGTCTGGGAGAGGCTCTGGGCATGAGGGTAGCCCTCGTCCAGGCTAATAGCCCCAGTCAGGTCAGTGAGTTGGGGCAGCTCCACGGCAGCTCCAGGGCAGTGCCCACCGGTGCCCAGGGCTGGGGAGCGGGTGGGGGTGGGGCTGGGGTAGAGGCGCGGTGAGGTGGAGCAGGACAGGCCTCCCTCCTCCGGTTCATCTGGCTCAGCCTCGGCCAGGATGGGAGACAGACACCCGCTGAGCGTGGAGGCCGAGGAGGAGGTCCGGGAATGGAGGTCTGTCCAGGCGTCGTACTCCTCTCCTCCCACCACTGCTCCCCCCTTCCCGGCGGGGCTGCCATGCTCCGGAGACGCCTGTGGCATCACCGGGCGAGCCCCCTGACCCAGACCATAAGCGTGACCCCTGCCCCGACCCACAGCTCCAGTCCCAGCCCCAGACCCAGTCCTCTTCCCCCTCACACGTCCTTTACTCTTCAGGTACTTGGTGCCATTGGGACCGTCGATGGAGGCGGCGCGTCGCCTGGGTCCCTTCCCCATCTTTCCCCCCTCTGGGTTTAGCATCCACCAGGAACTCTTCCCGGTCCCCTCATTCTGGACACGAATGAAGCGAGTGTGGAGGGACAAGTTGTGGCGGATGGAGTTCTGGAAATAAGAGAGGAAGAGGCCGGTGTTAATACAGAGAGAACACTGAGGGTGAAGTAACCTTCTTGAAACACACCACTGTATGAAATCACAGCTACACTTTTTCACCTGAGAGAGGGGAAGAATAAAACGGAGGAGATGGAGGAGAGAGTAAAGAGGGCCGGGAGAAGCCAAGTAGCTCGGAGATACAGCCAATCGATACCTCTCTCTTGACCAGCCTCCTCTCCGCACGCGCTCACTGAGTCATAATACGGAGAGGGTGTTAGCCAGAGACTCCACATCAAACCATCACCAAGGTTACAGAAATGAATCACGCGTGGCAACCCAATCACAGACACGTCGTATTGATCGTAAAAAAATATGAAACCCTGAGATCAAGCCAGAGGCTGGAAGAGAAACAGGGAAAGGGAAAAGGGAGTTGTGATTTGGCAGAGAGAATCAGAATCTGGAAGAATACCAGATATAAAGAAAGAGAGAGAATGGGCGGAGTTAAGGGGGGAGAAGAGAAAGACAGAGAGATGGAGAAGGGGAGGAAAGAGAGGAGATAGAGAGAAGAGAGTCAAGCCTATTTAACCTGCTTATAAACCATGACCTTATAAACAGTACCAGAGGCGGTGATTATGACTGTGTGGATATTATGGTAAAGATAGATGGAGACCGAGAGGAATCAAGTGAGAGACAGAGAGAGAAAGAGAATCAGCAAGAACCAGTCCCGGGGCTATGATAATAACTACAGCTGGGTGGATAGTACAGTTAAGTCAGCCTTCAGTTAACTAGTTGTAACTGTATGGGTGCTATGGTAAAGTCTGCCTTCAGTTTTTTATTCGAGGGCTCACGTCACTGGCATTATCATAGAACTGACATGGTTATAAAGCTGGCATTGGTAATATCATTGCAATAATCATATCACTGGCATGGCAATATCTCTGGTGTGGTTATATCACTGGTGTGGTAGTATCACAGGTGTGGTTATACCACAGCATTAGTTATATCACTGGCATGGTCATAGCACTGGCATGTTTATATCTCGGGCATGTTATAACACTGACATGGTTATATAACTGTCATGCTGATATCACTGCCATTAACATATCACTGTCATGGTCATATCAATGCCATGAGCATATCACTGTCATGGTCATATCACTGCCATGAGCATATAACTGTCATGGTCATATCACTGCTATGATTATATCGCTGCCATGGTCTCCAGCTAGCCAAATGGATCAGCCTATTATACTGCATGTCTCATGGATCTTAATCACTGCCATACTCTTTTATTTTTCTATGTCTGCTTCCCTCTTTTTATCTCATTTTCTTTGCTAAATGAGTATGTATCTTTTCTCCTCCCTTTTATCAATCTATTTTCAAACCTGGTTTTATTCCCCCATCTTATATAGCTTGCAATCTGTTTGTCTCTCGAAATCTCATCCCATTCTCTATCTTCATTCTCTTGTTCTCTCCATCATTTTCTCCTCTGCCTCCTGTCCAATTTTCTGGCTCTGCTTTACCATTCATCTCTCTCTCTGCGGCCCTTCGCGTCTCCTGATCACCCCATCTCTCATTCTCTCCTCTCCACCTATCCATCCATCTATCTACCTATCCTCTTGTCACCTCTCTGGTGACAGAATTTCCATTCCCTCATCCACCCCATTCACATGGAAAAGCAAGCAAATACCCAGAAACAAATGAAATGGGAGATGCAAATCTATATTCAAGAGGCTCCTAACCACCCATCTCTCTGTGGAATCCATATCGTGTCTGTCCGTACATGTTCCCTCCCAGCTCCAACTATGGACCCTTACCAGTGGAAATTGGATTCCCTCCCCACTAAATAGATTAGCTATGTCTCTTTGTTTGTTGTCCATGGTTGGAACTGTGTGGAAAGCAAAACACCTGAACAAAAGATAATGGTTTCCTGCCGTTCCTCACAAAACATCTCCAGGACAATGCAGCAGTTAAGTGGGTGGCAAATCAATGCTGGGACCTACCTCCAATTTCCCAGGTCTCAACAGCTCCCGTCCACCAATTCACCAACATCTGACAACATGCTGTTTTGACTGCCATCTTTTTACACAGATGTATTTGTGTCCCTTCTGCCCTCTGAGAAAAGGCAAAGTAGCGAAATTGCATGAGCTGTTATGAGCCCATGCTGATGCTGTAGCCAGATGCATTTCCACACACACACACATAAACTCACACACACACGCACCCACACACACAGCCCAGCAGTAGAGACGTGGTGTAGTAACAGACTTAATCAAAGGCAAATTGAAAGATGGCGTACAGAGTGAAGCCAACACGGAGATCGACCCACGTCAGGTGATCTGAGGCCGACGCCCTGACAGGTTCCTCTCACGACTGCGAGCTCCAGCTGGGTGTAACCATGGCAACAGAGTAAACCAAACAAGCAAGCGGGTAGAGGCAAGGAAAGTGTGTGTGTGTGTGCGTGCGCGTGCGCGTTGGTGTGGGTGCGGCACTCAGATGCTGTTTGATGATGCTGCAGACAGCGAAGGCAGCTACTCCAAACAGGCTTTTATCATTGTCTGACAGATTTGTGTTCCTATCCACCAGGGAGGCTCAATCAACAGCAGTCACGACGCCTCAGAGCCCAGCTACCTACCTAGTTACCTAGCTACCTGTGTGGAACAGTGAGCCTCCTTGGCAGCGAGTCTGGTAGACAATACTACCACTACCACCACTAGTACTGATCTTGGTAGTACAATTCCACTGTTTCCCAACCACCGGGCTGCGGACCAGTAATGGGCGGCTGGGCCTTGACATGCTTTTCCCCTGGTGCGGGATGGGTAATCAATTAACTCGTGCTGTCCAGTCTGTGAGCCAAGAGTGTAAACCTGAATGCCTCAGGCATATTTTGTGAACACATGCTGATTGGATGAATTGAACGGCCATCACACCTCTGACATTCTAACATTGTCCCCAGGCTATTGTGCAGAGCACACAGAAGTGTCTGGGAATGAGATCATAAATATTCTGGAAGAAGACAACTTTTTGATGACAGTGGCTAAGTTGAGCATTGGGGCTGCCCAACCCTGTTCCAGGAGATCTACTGTTCTGTAGGTTTTCTCTCCAACTCTAATTTAGCACACCTGATTATAATGATTAGCGGGATGAAAATCAGGTTAGTAATAAATGGGGTTGAAGAGAAAACCGTGGACCTCAGGAACAGTTGAGCATCCCTGGTTAACGTGGAAATGGTTGACATGCGATATCACTAGCCATTTTAGCACAACACGTTTTGCATATGAAGTTTGGACTGTAAAAACAGCCAATCATCAAATAACCGCACTAACAACAAAATCCCCTTTCTTAGCCTCCCACTATCAGGAATAGCTCGTAGGGAAAGTCCTTGCAAATAGCTAGAAGTTAGTAGTCACTAGGCGTCACTGCCAGACCGCAATAACCATCGATATTAACCCGCAGGATCTTCTTTCCTGAAGCAGAGACGCACGGTGCCAGCCTGGTACAGACTGAGCGTGACTTGCGCATCCAGAGACCGACAGGCGTAGGCCGACGCAGCCACAGACAGACCGACAGACGGACAGAGACAGACTGACAGGGATTCAGTGTGACAGACGCAGACGGACCCAGACCGACAGACAGATAACACGTTGAGTGACCCCGTCTTCGGGTCTCCACGGCCCCCCTCCTGCAGGGTGGGTTGTGTAACAGCTGGGTACAGGCTAGAGCTGCTGGTGCTGCTGCTGATGCTGCTCCTGCGCAACGTGGTGCGCGTGCGCGTGTGTGCGCGTACACTGCACTGCTCCTTCGTAGTCTGGGGTATAAATAGAAACAGAGTCTGACCCAGACTCACCACACCACCACACTGCCTCCCTCCCTCCCTCTCCCTCCCTCCCTCTCTGAGTGTTTAAGTCAATGGTTGGGCAGTGCAGCAGTTAGCCTCACACACACACACACACACACACACACACACTCCCTCACACACTGTCACATGACACACAGCAAGCACGAAGGAACACGCTTTCTCTCTCTATATTTCTCTTTCTCTTTTGGGCTCTCTCTCTATTCTAGTTTATGTCTTGGGCTAACATTCAGCATTTGCCCTGGTCTTATCTAGATAATTATATTGCCCGTATTGCATCTGCATTTGACATGATAAAACGTGCACTAATCTAAAATGAAATTGAAAGTGAAATTTCTCCCAGGTCATTGCTGAAAATAAGAACGTCATCTTAGTCATATTTTCCTGGTAAAATGAACGAGTTTTGTAAATGGCCTTCGGGGAACATTCTTTATTCACACTATCTCTTCTTGTTGCCACACCAATTTAAGACCACTCTTTTGGCTAAAGTGAAAGTTGATCGCAGTGCACAAGGATGCACATGGCAGCTCTTCACTGAATATTAACCCATTTTAAATATTGTGTGTCTGTGCTGCAGAGTTCATGTAGTATTGGATTCTAGTTGTTCTGCATCAATAGGTGCCAACCATTAGGCTGTGTAATAAATGGGGCTGAGCTTAAAGTGATAGATTAGTATTTGGGTGGAATAATGCTTACACTGAGTTGTTCTTGAAGGCCACGACAAGCCATTATTCACCACTGTCCCACCAGGAAAAAGCATTATTTGCATCGTCCAAATTCATCAGTTGAAACTGTTTGTCCGGAGCTACAAAAGCTCGGGACATAAGAGTGGACACTCCAAAAACACTTGAAACTCAAGATACGTTTTATTTCATCCACACATGAATCTAGGTCGAATTATCCCTTAAGCCTTTAATGGTGAGAGGGGGATTCCAAGGGCAGAGAACGGATCCCAGAAACGGATCCTGTTGTTCTTTCCAAAATGACTATAGCGTCTGAATGGTTTGAGCACGAAACTATGAAAGATGTCTTCTTTTCCTGAATACGTACAGCCCGTAACACAACTTGCTATCAGCAATGTTGAATGTAGAGCCCTGTTGAAAAAAACTCTAGAACCATTTTATGATTGTCAGTTTGGTTTGAGTTAATGGTTTAAATTGGTGTATAGTATAGTGATTCATCAACTTAACCTGATTCAAGCCAAGACTGCCTGGCTTTTATCAGCAACAGACCCAGAATTGTCCATCTCAAAACCTGCCTAGACCATCTTTTCAGCTGCGATTATGTGATTTTATCCTAAAATCCTCAGCTTGTGTTAGCTAGCTGGCATTCCTTGGCTGATGTTCTCATTATTTACTGAGTATTTTGAGTGGCAATTTCATGTTATGTCTGACTACAGTAATAATGTTGGTATACATTTTAGCTAACGGCATGGACAGAAAAGCTAGCCCTAAATCAGCCCTAATTCCCAGTGCCAGTAAGTATCAGTACCCAGTGGCCCAGTCTGCACACCTGCAGCTCTGACAACGCAGCGAGGAAGGTGTTGACTAGCTACTCATCTCCCAGTTCCACTAACTGAACTGTGGGAAAGTCACACTTAGCACTGTGTCAGGGTCCTCACCAAAGGCAGCTAACTAATTGCTTCTTCTATGGTGGAGGGGCAGTCCTGTGAACAAACAATGACCCCCTTCAATGCTGCAGATCGGTGAATTTAGTGCCTCATTTTGTCCTTTGACTATTTCATTTTCAAGAAAATACATGAAGCTATATTTTCAGGAGGAGGCCATTAAAAATGTTAACTGGTTGCAAAAGCTTTGCTGTTGAGTCAAAAGAGGTCACCAGAACTTGTGTAAAATGGTGTCATCTGTGTTGATTTGTGCCCCATATCAACAAAACCACACAGTTTTAAATTTGGAATTGCATGGCTAACTGAGGTATGGTCATTTAACTAATAGAGTAGTTGGCTACTCACAGAAGTCCCAGACTTAATCAGTCCAGGTCAGTCTACACATACACGTTACCTGTCTACCTGTGATCATCAGCCGCAATGATTATTTTAATAATCTACAAATTCAGAAAAATATGGACTCAATCTGAAACTAGGCATGTATCTCTTTCATACTACACATCACTCTCTCACCACACATTCTCTCTCTAAATACACAACTCCCCTCCCCACCACAAAACTGGCAGTCATACCTAATCCCTCTCCAGCCTGGGTAATCCTAGACAATCCCAGGCTAATCCTGGTTTAATCTGGGCTACTCCTCAGCATGGGCTAAACCTGGCACTGCAGTGACAGGACACTGATTGGTCCATTAGGTGGATCATGACGATTTTGAGTAGAAATAGTTACCGTTATGATGATGACGATTTAGACATTATTGGTGGGACGGTTGTATTGGTGACATGGACATGAAAACAAGGTTGTTTGATAAGCCTGTTTGGACATATGGACAGCTTGACCGGTCCAGGTCACTGGTTACACCTCCTCTTTATGGAAAACATGTTTTTTACTGCTAGGATCCAGCAGAACATGACTGCCAAAAGAGTGCACTGCTAGGATCCAGCTTTACAGAAGTATCATATCCCATGGTTCCAGTCCTGACTCTGCTGAGAGTCATCTTAAAAAACAACAGTGTTATACTGGTTGTTCCAGCCGGGTCCCAAATCTGTCTGTGCCATCTTGCCATCTCGATACCTGTGTCAATATTATTAAAATGTAAAGGAAAAAGTAGGGGAGTTCATTTCTATGAGACACGAGTGATCTTTAGTCAATCAGCTCAATCCTCATTATTGCACATTGATCCTGGTTCCACGATGAGGTTTTAAGAAGCCCTGATCAAGCGTCTCGTTAATACCTGGTTAAGAAGGCTGCAACCTTTTCACCTCAGACAGACTGATCCCTAACAGACAGACAGTCCCTTTGGTACACACTACCTTTCAATTATGCTTGTAAGTGCATTAGCTTCTAGAAAGAAGCATCTTGAACTTGTACAGTATACTTGTATCAGTATTGCCATCATGTTTTGATCAATCATCAATTTGACTATTGACGTTTACTGCTGTGTTCATGTCTGGCACCCTTTGGTTGACTGGTTTGCTTTATTATATTTCATATACAGTAACCTGAACCTGTGCCACTTTGGTACTAGCAATAAACAGTAGACACAGAGGACCTACCTACTCACCAGAGAGCACTAAGCTGTAGGTTGAACTAAATAGAAAGCCTGTTGATTTACTTTCCCTGCAGGGGAAAGGCCAGTAAACTTTCAAAAATGAAACAGGTTGTTGGGATTAGGTGGCCCTCTCCGAATCTCACAGATTACAAGTTTTTATGTTGTGTTTTTTACTGCTCTACCCTCTGTAGAGAACTTTGAAACAGGGAGGATCTTTGGAAAACTCACTGGAACAGAATTTTATGGAGGTAATTTCTCTTGCTTTCACATTTTATAGAGCATTTGTAATTCTGGACTGCATTCCACACTGGAGCGTTCTATAATCCAGTGTGTTCGCTCCTATACTCAGTGCACGTGAACAGCGTTGCATTTGACATTTGTGGATTATGGCCAGTATGCCCAGAACACGGACCGACCGTTCTAATCCGGAGTATTCCAGAGGATTCTACAGGAGCGTTGTTCACAGCTACGTATCAGGATGAGACACAGAGAAAAGTGGTTCACGCACCAATCATTATTTCCGAATCCATTTCACACAGCCAACAGTCATTACGCATAGTCGGTCCTGTCAAAGTGTATCTGTTTGTGTGTGTGTCATTATACACGGTGGGGGCTGTCAATTGGTAATATCTTTCTACCGGTCCCTCCTGTAGTATTCATTTGATGATAAGTGCAGTGAAGGAGCGGGGGGAGGAGATAAAAGCTGCTGACAACTGCATGCGTTCATTGTGGAGAAGCTTTCTTTCTTTCTGCAGGGTAGGAGAGAGAAAGCGAGAGCTCAAGGAGGATTCGGCTATGTGGGAATGGCTCTCCTCTCTTCTCCTTTCGTCTGCCTCCCTTATGCTAAGCCTGTCTGGAGGCGATCGATGGAAATTAGTCAACGCTAAAGATTCACTTCCTGTGACTGATGTCACGGGCGGCGCTTTTCTCTTTGAAGGGGAATAAAGGACTGGGAGGCTCACAGATTAATGGGAGAGGGAGAAGAGAAGGGGAAGAGAAGAGAAGGTGTAGCAGCTACGCAGGCAGGAGGTTGGGGGATGGGAGAACAGTGAGAACAGATACAATGCTCTGCTGGGATTGAAGGAAAATAATAACAGGTCAACAAAAGCAGTGGACTACATAGAAGGTTGCTCTGGAGACACTAAAGTTGGTAGTGGTGGTGGGGGTCATGTACTGAAGTAGTGATAATGGTAGAGGAGGTGCTGTACTGTACTAATGATAGTGGTAGAGGAGGTGCTATACTGTACTAATGATAGTGGTAGAGGAGGTGCTATAGTGTACTAATGATAGTGGTAGAGGAGGTGCTATAGTGTACTAATGATAGTGGTAGAGGAGGTGCTATAGTGTACTAATGATAGTGGTAGAGGAGGTACTATACTGTACTAATGATAGTGGTAGAGGAGGTGCTATACTGTACTAATGATAGTGGTAGAGGAGGTGCTATAGTGTACTAATGATAGTGGTAGAGGAGGTGCTATAGTGTACTAATGATAGTGGCAGAGGAGGTGCTGTACTGTACTAATGATAGTGGCAGAGGAGGTGCTGTACTGTACTAATGATAGTGGCAGAGGAGGTGCGATACTGTATTTATGATAATGGTAGAGGTGGTAGTAGTTTATTGAGAGGAAAAGGGGGGATAAGAAATTATGCAAAAAAAGACATGTTGAGTGAAGATGTGTGATTTTCTGAAAGCTGGTCTTTCCCCTTTCCACTTTGTAAGGTAGTGGTACTAGTTTTACATTAACATTTAAGTAATCATTCGTTGAAATACGGGAGTGCTTGCATACATTTTCATAAATGTTTCCTACTCGCTCCCCATGAGAATCAATCCCACAACCCGGGCGTTTAAAGCATTATACTCCACCAAACGAGCTTCATGTGGCTTGTATTTATTATAATTATTTAGTAGTATTTAGTAGTTTTACTGTAGTATTGATATTGATTAGTAGTATTATAGTAGTACTGTTATTATTTTATACTGTTACAACCTCTCAGCCCCAGGCGACAGCAAGCCTCTGACTCCCCTTGCCCTGCTCCTAGTGGGACATCTACAGCATTCTCAGTAAGACGGCGTGAGGGCTAACGTAATACAGATCCGGGAGAGGCCGGTTGGAATGGAACCCTGGAGGTTGAGGGGCCTTTGGGGGTGGGGCGGGGCCTTCGGGGATGGGGCGGGGCCTTTGGGGGTGGGGCGGGGCCTTCGGGGGTGAGGGGGGCAGGGCAGGGCCTTCGGGGGCAGGGTGCTGCCAGCTCAATCCCCACCGGACTGTCAACTAATTGGAGCTAGCGGCCCGGCAAGTGAGTGGGAAGCCGCTCTCCTTGAGAGGAGGGACGAACAGTAGGATAAACCGATGGACGTGGAGAGGGAAGCAATGGACATACAGCATAGAGGGAGAGCCCGGGGGCGAGAGGAGAGGAGGAGGTGAGTGGAGTTAAAAATAGAGCCGGCCAGATTAAGGAGCATCTGAAAGCGCGACAGGGGATCGGAAAGTCCCATCTGTGTGCCAGCTCCAGAAGCGCCGTCTTACAGTGCTGTCCAGTCTTCCAAGCATTATGGCCATTGTCGGGTTCTGACTGACACACCTGTATGCCTGTCCGTCTATTCCTGTGTGTGTGTGTTCAGGTAGATGCCACCGGCATCACACACCCACGCCACGCTCTCACAATGTCGACCTGTCCACAGTCCCACCGGGAGAACAGCGAGGCGCCTCCCCTGAGCTTTCACACCGTGTCAGGTGGAAGGAGACTCCCGAGAGGAGCAGGCACCCGTGTCACCGGCGGGAGTCGACGGCTCAGCCAGGTGGGGCGAGGAGGCACCTTTCAGCTACATGACACATGAGAGAGAGCCAAGGAACTGGCCTCACAGTCACACGTGAAGACAGGTACCGGGTCCAGAGTCTCTGGAGACACTGTCACTTCACTTCGGCTCACGTTGAGGCTAATTTACCGGTTGACAAATTACTGTCAGCTTGACGGTGTAATTGTACCGTAATGACAATTAGATCACTACAAAGGAAATATTTTTTTTAAAGAGTTGGCAGATTCAGAATGTTTTCCGCCTGACTTGGAGATCCTACTCTCATACTGTGTGTCATTAATGCCATTCAAATAGAATAGGAGCCTTGACTGGAGCCCAAGTCTTCCAATAAGCTCTGGTTAAACGTTGCACAATACCACCACGTTGTCATCAATTGACCTTGTATGTGATTCCTGGATGGCTGGTTTCTACGTAGCTGGAAGTGAAGTATTTAGAGGTACTATTGTCCTCTATTTCAGTCTGAGACTAGTTCAGGTGATGCGAATACAATGGGAGTGGTGCAAAAAGTCCTTGCCGACTGGATAATCGCTAACAAATTAATAGTATTAAATGACACGTTTTCAAAATGTCGCTTTACCCACATGTGTTTTGGCTTCGGAGCAACCCATAATTTTTTGGCACCATTTAGACAGATCCCATCAGTTTCTGGGAGAAATCAGATGGTTTGGTCTCTTTTTCCTCTGAGTCCTCTGAGAGATGTTCAAATCCAGACTTCTTGTGGAGAAAAAACTAATATCTGTCAGCGTGGCGTCTCGTTTGGCCAGAGCATGGAGTTTGGCAAGTGAACACAATCAATCATCAACCGTGTCACACGCTAATTGTTCCCCGTGTCTCTGAGAAGTGAAACTTGATCTCTACAAAGAGGCACAACACAAAGACACTGCTTCATAAAGTCAGAAATCAGATCTTCACCCACACAACGTCTACAAATGTATTACAACTCATTTTTTTGCACGTCTCGCTTATCTCTACACAAAGAGAGAGGTGCATTTTTTAAGCACATAGAAATACCTCTCTTCCTCAACACTAAAGGGTTTACATTCATTCTTCTTCAGGTTGTCAGCTCCAAGAAATATTATTAAAAGTGTCAGGTATGGTGTCTTTCTTACAAATGGCTATATGGCAAATTCACGCTCTCCCGTCTGGCTTTAGATGTTTGATGTTTCTCACACTGTTCGTGTTAGTCATGCTGTTTAAAAAAATTATATGACACACACACACACACACACACACACACACACACACACACTATGTGCATCAATGCACCCATGCACACACAAAGAAGCACTGGCGCTCACAGACATACAAACACACACACATTTTTCCGGTGCTCTGTTAGCCTGGCACGTTGGGTCTGCTCCTTACTACAATGCCAAGCTACCAGTTGCTAAGGAGACCTGTGGGAGAGGGAGGGTTCCTGTTGCCATGGTAGCAATCCTGCTTCCTGCCAACTATCTTCCCCCATGAGACCTGACCGTAGTAGACAGAGAGAGAAAGGGAAGAGAGGGAGGACTACAGAGAATGTAGTAGAGAATGAAGTAAAAAATGGTGGGGGGGTTATGGTTAAACATGTTGAAAGAGGGGGTGTTGTAAAGCTAGCTGCAGACGCGAGGTTGTCAGGGGGAGTGACTGGAAAGAGAAAGGATGAGAGGCAGAAATAAATAATGCTGAAATGTGAAAACGTATGAGGTGAAAAGAGAATGAGAGCGAGACTGAATGAAAAGTAAACCTAAACCCTTTACATCACCATGTGCCTTGGATCTTACAAGGTTTTGGGGATCACTCGCTGGACACATCATCATGAAAAACCCTGTTTGGAAAGCGGGTGTGTTCATAAACCAAGGAATGAGACAGACAGGCAGCAGAGGCAGGCAGGGGAACAGGCTGCAGAGAAAGACAAGCAGCAGAGAGACAGGGAGAGGCAGGCAGCAGAGAGACAGCAGAGCTAGAGTGAGACAGGCACCTGGGAGAACAGGCAGCAAAGCCAAAGAGGGAAAAAGTGGGATGAAGATTTGACTGATTGGAAAGGCAGCAGGATTGCTGTGAGAGGGTCATGTAAGCTGAAGAAGAGACAGAAACCCTCTCACATTCAAATCAGCTTTGGCTTGAAAGAAGACATAATTGTTTCCATCCACTGTCTTCCTTCACTGTGTCTCTTTACATTACACTTCTCACGGGTTATGATTCTTTATGAAACAAGAGAGACTGCGTTTACTGGTTATGATTCCTCATGACAGGAGACAGTGTTCACTGGTTATGACTACTTATATCAGGGGACAAACTGTGTTCACTGGTTATGAATCCTCATGGACGGAGGCAGATTGTGTTCACTGGTTATGATTCCTCATGGACGGAGGCAGACTGTGTTCACTGGTTATGATTCCTCATGGAAGGAGCCAGACTGTGTTCACCGGTTATGATTCCACATGGAAGGAGCCAGACTGTGTTCACTGGTTATGATTCCTCATGGAAGGAGCCAGATTGTGTTCACTAGTTATGATTCCTCTCACCGGTTATGATTCCTCATGGAAGGAGCCAGACTGTGTTCACTGGTTATTATTCCTCATGGAAGGAGCCAGACTGTGTTCACCGGTAATGATTCCTCTCACCGGTTATGATTCCTCATGGAAGGAGCCAGATTGTGTTCACCGGTAATGATTCCTCTCACCGGTTATGATTCCTCATGGAAGGAGCTAGACTGTGTTCACTGGTTATGATTCCTCATGGAAGGAGCCAGACTGTGTTCACTGGTTATGATTCCTCATGGAAGGAGCCAGACTGTGTTCACTGGTTATGATTCCTCATGGAAGGAGCCAGACTGTGTTCACTGGTTATGATTCCTCATGGAAGGAGCCAGACTGTGATCACTGGTTATGATTCCTCATGGAAGGAGCCAGACTGTGTTCACTGGTTATGATTCCTCATGGAAGGAGCCAGACTGTGATCACTGGTTATGACAGTGTGTATAAGTGTAAAAATGCTCAAGTTCAAATGTTGTTGAATGCATTCCAGCGGAAGGCAATACTAGTAGATACAAAGACTACAACAGGCCTCAAGTCTCCAGTACACCCCCACAACCACACTCACACTCACACACACACCCACACACTCAGATACACACACACACACACATACACACACACTCACATACACACAAACACTACAACAGGCCTCAAGTCTCCAGTACACCCCCACAACCACACTCACACTCACACACACAC